>CM077252.1:2266499-2403999 GCA_039654775.1 Spinibarbus caldwelli
TTCAGACTATTACTTTTACTTTTACTTGAGTAAATATTTCTATAAGTACTTTTACTTTTACTTGAGTACAGTTTTTGGGTACTTTACCCAAATCTGATCATTACTCCAGTCTTCAGTGTCACATGATCCTTCAGAAATCATTCTAATATGCTGATGTGCTGCTCATTTCTGATTATTATCAATGTTGAAAACAGCTGTTCTGCTCAATATTTTTATGGAAACTATGATACATTTTATTTTTCAGGATTCACAGATGAATAGAAAGTTCAAAAGAACAGCATTTATTTGAAGTAGAAATCTTTTGTAACATTATAATTGTCTTTACTGTCACTTTTGATCAATTTAATGCATGCTTGATTAATAAAATATATCACATATTTCACATTCATTTCATTAGTGCTAATAATCATAAATGTTTCTTGAGCAGCAAATCATCATATTAGAATGATTTCTAAAGGATCATGTGACTCTGAAGACTGGAGTAATGATGCTGAAAATTCAGCTTTGATCACAGGAATAAATTACAGTTTTACATAGATTCACACAGTAAACAATTATTTTAAGTTATAATAATAATATTTTACTATTTTTAATATATTTTAATGCAATGATGCAGCCCTGAGGAGTAAAAAATCCATTTATTCCAAACTTTTGACCAATAGTGCACACATTTTTGAGGTTAGAAGATATCTAAATGTACGAATGTACAAAAGTGAAATTTATATTAATATATTTTTTTTTTATGTCCAGAGACATAAAAGACATAATTCATGTATATGGATGATGCTTTATGTACAAATACTCTTGAGATGATATTCCTGAGGCAAAATGATTGATTTTGGATCTGATAATCAGATTATGACGTCACATTGTTCAAAAAACAAGCTCATTGGGTTCTGATTTATAGTGCTTCACGTATACTTTTATTTCATTTTCTTCATCTCTGCTTGCATGTCCCTGCTGCAAATGAAATAAAGCGAGCAGAGACAGAGCTGCTGTGAATGTCTTTGTGCGGATTGATTTATTTAAGGGTCAGAGAGGAGCGCGCCGCTTCTTCATCAGTGACGGCTTATAAAGTGAAGTTAATCTGCAGCTCGGCGTGTTGAAGGATCGACGGCGGCCGCCGCTGCTCACACCACCTTTGAATCCGTCTTTGAAATTGATTTTCTTTAGGCAAGTGTAATGGAGCAGCTTTCTACCTTATCAATTTTTAACATGTAAGAAAAGAGCTTAAAGAGTGCTGATGAAGTGCTCGATCTTTGTCTGTCATGGCCTTTTCATTGCACAGATCACCTTGTCTTTCCCTCTTCACATCGCTGACGTTCAGTGTTTGTTATCCTGCGCTTCCCTCTGAGACTCAAACACAGGTTTTGTTCTCCTGGTCAGTGTTGTTTTAGTATGATTTATGTAGCCTTATAGTATTAATTCATATTTTTAAATAGCTTTTGTTTTTATATTTAAAAAATAATTGTAATAACATTTCACAATGTTACTGTTTTTACTGTATTTTTTATCAATTAAATTCAGCCTTGGAGAGCAGAAGAGAAACATTGTCTAAAACATTAAAAAACTAATTATTTCATTCTCCAAACTTTTGACTGGTAGTGTACATATATTTCATGTTCGAAAATATCTGAATGTATTAATAAGTGAAATTTATTAATTATAAAATTTAGTGATATATTAGTATTATTTATATACCAATGCAGTATTTATTAATCATTTAATTTAGCTTTTATATTTATATGGTTAGTTTATTTTAATGTCAGTAATTTTATGTGCTTTTGTCATTTAAATTGTTTATATATATATATATATATATATATATATATATATATATACACATACATACAGTGGTGTGAAAAATTGTTTGCCCCCTTCCTGATTTTTTATTTTTTTGTATGTTTGTCACACTTTAATGTTTCAGATCATCAAACAAATTTAAATATTAATCAAAGATAACACAAGTAAACACAACATGCAGTTTTTAAATGAAGTTTTTTATTATGAAGGGAAAATAAAATTCACACCCACAAGGCCATTGTCCTGCTGCAGAACCCAAGTTCGCTTCAGCTTGAGGTCACGAACAGATGGCCGAACATTGTCCTTCAGGATTTTTTGGTAGACAGCAGAATTCATGGTTCCATTTATCACAGCAAGTCTTCCAGGTCCTGAAGCAGCAAAACAGCCCCAGACCATCACACTACCACCACCATATTTTACTGTTGGTATGATGTTCTTTTTCTGAAATGCTGTGTTACTTTTACACCAGATGTAATGGGACACACACCTTCCAAAATGTTCAACTTTTGTCTCGTCAGTCCACAGAGTATTTTCCCAAAAGTCTTGGGGATCATCACGATGTTTTCTGGCAAAACTGAGACGAGCCTTTATGTTTTTTTTGCTCAGCAGCGGTTTTCATCTTGGAACTCTGCCATGCACAGGCCATTTTTTCCCAGTCTCTTTCTTATGGTGGAGTCATGAACACTGACCTTAACTGAGGCAAGTGAGGCCTGCAGTTCTTTGGATGTTGTTCTGGGGTCTTTTGTGACCTCTTGGATGAGTCGTCGCTGCGCTCTTGGGGTAATTTTGGTCGGCCGGCCACTCCTGGGACGGTTCACCACTGTTCCATGTTTTCGCCATTTGTGGATAATGGCTCTCACTGTGGTTCGCTGGAGTCCCAAAGCTTTAGAAATGGCTTTATAAGCTTTTCCAGACTGATAGAACTGGGTTTGGATTTTGTTTTCCCTATATTTGATTAATATTTAAAATTGGTTGATAATCTGAAACATTAAAGTGTGACAAAAATGCAAAATTAAAAATCAGGAAGGGGGCAAACAATTTTTCACACCACTGTGTATATATATACATATATATATATATGTATATATATGTATATGTATATATATATATATATATATATATATATATATATATATGTATGTATATATATATATATATATATATATATATATACATATATATATATATATATGTATGTATATATATATATATATATATATATATATATGTGTGTGTGTATATATGTGTATATATATATATATATACACATATATACACACACATATTATATATATATATATATATATATATATATATATATATATATATATATTTCTATTTAGCTTTCATTTATTTGAATTTTAGGAATTTCCTTTTTTTTTTTTTTTTTTTTTTTTTTTTGGTTTGTTTGTTTGTTTTTCCAGTTAGTTGCCAAAGCAACGTTTAATGTTTATTTCATTTATTAAAATTTATTTATTTATTTATTTATTTACTTGTTTGATTGTTTGTTTGTTTATGTTGGTTATTTTTTTATTTTTAATGCTTTTAGTTAACAATAACAACACTGCTTGTGCTTTTGTCACTTTTATTACTTTTTTAATATTTATAGCTTTAAATTTATTTTTATTTTAATTTTGATCATTTTTAATTAAGTTTAAAAAATTGTAAATTTTACTTAAGCGTAATTTTTTAAACCCAAAAGAAGCGTATTATTTTAAACAATTTCATTATGCTGTACACTGTAAAATTATTTTTCTAAGCTCTAAATAATACAAAGATTATAGATTGTTTTTACAAGAAAATGCAATTTCTACTTCAAAATGTCACATTTAATTCAGTGTGCTTTCTTTGATATTTTTTTGTGAAATCTCAGAGTGAAAATTGTTTCCTAGTTTTTTTTAGGGTAAATCCTTCTTACATTATTAATTTATTAATTACTTGAATTAATTTTAATTGATGATGGCAGCAATTATTCATCATCATTATCATCATCGAAAATCATTTTTACACACACACACACACACACACACACACGCACTGTTTTTTAAATATCAATTTCTGAGTGAAATTTTTTCCCCTTTTTTCTTTTTTTCTTTTTTTAAGTAAATCCTACTCAAAATGTTTAGGTCTCTATATTTAGAAGGGCCTTTAACAGCATGAGACAGAGCTCAGGACAGTTACTATATGCGTTTGAATGCCAGTCGGGCTGCAGAACCGAGTGCCTGTGACCAAAGATGGCAGATTTCAATTTTCTGGTTGGTTATGCTAGATAAAATTAGCCTGGTCTTGTGCACTGGGGAAAATAGCAGTGGTTTGGGAACACTGAGTCAGTGCGGTGCATTTTATTGACGCATTACTCCGCGTGAGGCCTGCTAACATGATTACGTCTGAATTGTTGATGGATTACGCCGCGTGTTTCTCTCTGTGAATTGTAAATCCACTCTGTTTGTCACACTCGGGAAGTCGTGGCCTAATGGTTAGAGAGTTGGGCTAGTAACCTGAAGGTTGCCGGTTCAATTCTCACACCGGCAGGAATTGAAGGTGGGGATTGTGAATGAACAGCACTCTCTCTGCCTTCGATACCATGACTGAGGTGCCCTTGAGCAAGGCATCGAACCCCCAATTGCTCCCCGGGCGCTGGAGCAATAGCTGCCCACTGCTCCGGGTGTGTGTTCATGGTGTGTGTGTGTTTGTTCACTATTCACTGCTGTGTGTGTGCACTTGGATGGGTTAAATGCAGAGCACCAATTTCGAGTATGGGTCACCATACTTGACAATACGTCACGACTTTCACTTTTTTTTCACTTTCGACTTTCACTCCTCTTGTCGTTTGATCAGTCCTGTATGTTGTTTCTGGGTCAAGAGCAGAGCTGATTCTGACTCGAGAAACCGCAGAACCAGGCCTGTTCCCATGGCAACAGTGTAGCGGCTGGATTGTGTTTACCGTTGATGGCGGCAGAAGCCCGGCGTACGGTTTCCCATGAGGCTTTGCCTAAAAGTGGGGCAGTCCCTCCCATCAGGCACTGCATCGAGCCGAATCACCTCAGATCAGAACGCGATCTTTCGCTCAGAATGAACTCTGACGACCGACATCCGGCGCCGCGGACAGCATAAAGCTTTTATCTCCGAAACCGCAAACATGCGTGGAAAACAATGTCAGCCGATGGCTTACGGCCAGATTTCTGGAGCGTTTTGAGTGTTCTGTGTGTGTGTGTGCGAGAAACCCCTGATTTAGATTGCTGCACATGCTCTTAAAGCCCAACAAAACGCATGCTGTTACAGTAAAAGAGTGCAGGAGTTTTCATTACAGATCGGTCGTGATTCATCAGCAGCATCTGACACATCAAATAGAGGTTAAAGATCAAATAAATCATGTATCATCTCTTCTTACACACTTATCTAATTAATACACACTTACATCAGTCTTACATATTATGAGCTGCCTGTCTGATAGATTCCTGCAGAGCTTCTGAGTGAAATAAAAAGTCGTTTAGTTCAAAGGGGTTTTACACTAAAAAATTAATTGAAATGTTGGATTTACTTAGATTTTTTTTCCACTATGAACTTTCATAAATAATTACAAAGAAATGTCAAGTAATACACTAAAATAAACATTAAATAAAAAAAATAAAAATAAAGACTGAAATATGTTCTTGTACAACATACTCCAATAATCCTTTTACAACTTCAAAAAAAAAAAGAAATCTTAATTTTTAATGTCTATAGTTTTTTTTTTAAAATTTGTCATTATTAATTTTAATGTAATTATTTATTAATGAATTTAATGAAAATTAGACATGTTGCCTTGCCAACTAACTAAAATTAAATGTTTATTTTTTGTATATTTTATTTCAGTTCAAATTTACTTGATTCCAGGTTTGTTTGTTTGTCTATTTATTTATTTATTGATGGTTTTTAGTTCTAGTGTAATAGCTCTGGTTCTCTCTCATTTTTCCTTGAAGTATTAATTTTGTCTCAAATAAATAAATAAGAAAGAAATACAAATTAGTAATAACATGTACATGAAGTAACAATGAAAAATAATTCTAACACATTTATTAATCTTAGTTCATGTTAATTTCAGTATTCCCTATCACATTATTAAAATCAAAAGTTGTATCCGTTAATATTATTTAATGGTCCTGAGCTAATATGAACAATGAACAATGACCAGTTGTATTTTTATTAACTAATGTTAACAAAGATTATTAAAAACAGTAACAAATGTATTGCCCATTGTTAGTTAATGCACTAATGAACTAACATTAACTAATGAAACCTTATTGTAAAGTGTTAAGCACACTTCAGTATCAAATCTCATCTGGAGACACATATGCAACAATTAGGGTGTTTTTCTCAAGAGAAACATCTGAGACTTCATTTGCTCTCCATTAAATGTCACTGCTGTCTTGGAGAAACAATTGAGGTTTTACAGAAGAGGCATGAAATTTTTCTTTCCTACAGAAGTATTTAGAGATCGGTGACAATGCAACTGAATATTTGTATAGATCTACAAAAATAAAGTTGTATCATATTTAGGAGATGCTCACTGACCTCTGATAACCTCCTGCAGATGGACACCCGTGAAACCAGTGTGCTCTATGATGATGATGATGATGATGATGTCACTTCCTGGCACATTCGATGGCTCAATTACCAACAAACCTCATGCTACACTGATTATAGATGCGTCCAGCTGAGAGGACGGAGCAGATGGTTCTGCTGCTTGCTGGATTGGACTCCTGAGTTATAAAACACCTCAAAATCCAGGCAACACACAGAGTTTCATGGGGAAATAAATGCTGATGGATAATCACACTCTGGATTTAAAATATTTACACGTGCACACACAGAACTGCTTAGAGAGTTTGGCCAGTTTCTGCGGTCCAGAGCCAGGACTTCACCAGTCCAAGTTTCGTCCAGAGGGAAATTAATGAGAATAAACAGAAAAAGGCGAGAGTTACTTCCAGTCAGGACTCAACTAATAATAGAAGGAGAAATCTAGAATAAACAGTGCATCAATTAACACTGCCATTGACAATTAACAAACAATATATATAACAAACAAACAATATCTCACTACTATGATGCTACAGTGCTATGGGTGGTTGCTAGGCGTTGCTAGGGTGCTCTTGGCCATTTCTAGGTGGGTTCTTTATGTTCTGGGCCCTTATTCACTAAACATCTTAAGGCTAAAAGTAGCTCATAACTTGCCAATTTAGGAGAAAATCTTAAAAATAATGGGCGTGTCAGTCCTAAATTTAGGACTCCTAAAGTTTTGCTCTAAGAGTATTTCACAAAGCGTTTTAGCACTAAAACTAGCTCCTAAATCTGTGAAATGTTAGGAGTAGTGAAGAGGACTCCTAAGTCACCGAGACCAAGCCACAAACTATCCTAAAATAGCTGTTGCCAGCAAGCTGCCTCTGAACGTAAATATTTTAGAAATATTTGACGATAATGAGCTTTTAAAATGGTATCACCTTTGGTTTTGGAGGTTATCCCAACTCCAGATTTTCCTTTGATTAGATCCTTGTTTTCATTAACCAGTTGGGCAAGAAGTAACAGCTGTTTTTGCGTCCAGTTTGGTTTTCTTTTATGTTTGCATGTCTTACTATCAGCCATGATTATTCTACTCTGTTAATTACAAGGCTGTTTATATGCATATCTGCTAATTATTTACAAGAAGCACACATGCAAGAACCTGACAATTAGCTGAACATATACTTGTTTAATTAGTTTATTGAATGTGGCAACGGTTTTATTTTTAAACCTTTATTTGAATATGGCAACATAATATCACGCTCTACAATATTTCTATGAATAAATCTCTGACAGAGACTATCAGCCAATCACTGTGAGCATAGTTAGTAAGCACGCTGACATCACCCATAGCAACGAGGTCAACCCCGCCCCCTTACTCTGAGCTTAAGACTGCTCTCTATTCCTTAGTAAAAGTTTGTCTCAGCAAATAGGTTTTAAGAGAAAACTCTTAGCTAAAAACTTTTACTGTTATTTAGGAGAACTCTTAGTGGTAAGATAAAATGTTTTGTGAATACGGGCCCAGATCTGTCTGCTGGATTTTTCATCTGTTTTCTGAACTGTGCAGTTTTCAAAAACCATTGCTAAGGAAAGATACTAATGCATTTCATTATTGTGTTACTCCATAAAAAAATAACTAGTTACGTTACTCAGTTACTTTTTATGAAGAGTAATACATTACATTACTTTTGTTTTACATTTTGTCATCTAGGCTGGGCTTGCTTATTTGTTTTTAAATAACAAAAAACCCAAAGTTATATTTTTGGCCACTGTAAAGGCCCTTTCTCACCAAAAGTGAAATTAATAAGCCTCAGGCTTTAGGAAATGCCTCTGTACCTCCTCCCAATTTTTATTAACACAGGAGAGCTGCCAGTCAGTGGCATTACTTATTTGAAAAAGTAACTCTGATATTTCCTTGTAAATTTAAGAGTAATGTGTTACTTTTACTAGTTACTTGATAAAAGTAATCAGATTATGTTATGTCTTGCGCTACTTGTAATGCATTACCCCCAACACTGTCAAACAACAAAATTACTAAAACAAAAATGAAATTAAGAAAATGTGAAAACAAAAACTAATTCAAACTATTAATAAGCTATAATAGTATATTGGTATTAAATAGGGATGCACGATATTGGATTTTTGCCGATATTTTTCAACTCATTTTGGCCGATACCGATATATTTCCTTTTGTTTGGAAACAACACCAAGTCTCTCCTGTGCAGAAATTATAGAAATTTTGGTTAGTTTTTAACAAGAACTTAATTGTTAGAATTAAATCAACAATAATGAAGGTTTTTTTTACAGTACATTGAAGCTTTGAAAATAACTATAAATAAACTATATATCAATTGCTGCATTTTTTTTTTCCGCAGAAAGATGCAGTTAACCCTAACATTTTATTTAAGATTTAACATTTGTAGATGGTCTAAAGCAAAAAGAGTTGTAAAAATTCTGAAAATCTTTTAGATCTTATGATTTGTTTAAAAAATAAAACATATTACACATTAATGAATAAATCAGTATATATAAAATTATTTAATTTACAAGTGTCATCTTTGTGATTTTTTTTCATGTAAGCTATAGCTTCTGACCTTAAAATCAAAATATACTCATTTTATGACATCAATTACTGCTTTATTTAATCAGAAACACGGTCTAAATGTTATTTGTGTAGGCTATTTTACTTTTAATTTAATTAGAATTAGGCCAACAGCGACCCCTACAGATTAAAACGCCTTGCTGCTGCTGCACGAGCTATTACTGTTTACTCTATCACACACCGAACGTGTCATTCTGTACCTGCTTTCACAGATTAAATGCAGCGATCCAAAAGAGTCAGTCTAATCATCATTCAGACAAAACTTTGCTTCAAGAATGAGTCACACTGCTGACGTGATCTAATCGCTAGCACACCCTGAGCACATGTGAGTTAATGTATTCCTCTTATCAGCGAGACATATCGGCATAATTTTTCATATCGGGCCGATGCCGATATTTACATTTAAAGCCATTATCGGCCGATCAGTCCGATAATATCATGCATCCCTAGTATTAAAGTAACTATAACGTCTCCATGAAAAAACTAAGCAATACTGTTGTCCTCTGGCTCTCGTTGAGGTTGATGAACAAGATCTCATTTAGGTGTGTGACCACAAATCAAATCTTTATATATCAGTCTGTTTTGTTCATATTTATTCATAAAAACAGATGCAGTGCAGGATCGATAGAAAATAATAGTACTGTTAAAATAATGAAAACATGTTTATCATTTCAAATGCTCATATTTACAGTAGTGCACTAGAGGTTTACTATTATAGCGAGTTCTTGTTCATCGTTTTATGTAAGATGGATTATTGAGCGCTTAAGGTCACCATGTGATGAGAAGCCATTCATCCAGCTTTTGACCTTTGCCCTCGTTGCCCCTCGCTATCATTTCTACTTCAGCATGACATCAGGATGCTTTATGTCAGTCGGTTAGACTGTCAGCGATCCAGCTGCTCATTGAGCTGTCAGTGTGTGTTTGTAAAGCTGAACAGACGAACCCAAAACTGGCCGTGGCTCGTCCGCTGGCGAGGTTTGGTACGTTTAGATACGTCAGACTAATCGGTTTTGTTTTCTAAATGTCATAAAGCTGACAGCAAACAGCAACTTTCCCATTGCAGCAGCAAACATCCGTCCAGTACAGTGACTGTGATGAATGTCGGGCCGCTGATTAGTTTGGGCTTGAAATTGTGTGGTTTCTCCACACACATACTCTATTTTAAACTGAATGAAAGCACAGGGCATGCTGGGTAATGTCCTCTGGACTTGTTTCATAAACTTGGTGGCTGTACTTGTGCTGTGGCCGTGACTGAGTTATAGTCTCGTGTCTCAGACCTTTGACTGTTGCTGTAAGGTCTGCTTCTCTTCACAGTTTATTCTGGTCAAAACCACCCACTTACACAGGAAGACTAACATAGTTTACTTTGTGCATTTAGGTTATTTTGAAATAGGAGTGATGTGTCTCTTCTTGTTTGCATGGGTTTTTTTCTGTTTAATACCACTACATTAATTGCATCAGACAAAAAGCATTGACTATTGAAGTCACAGTCATAACATGCCTCATTTGTATTTGAAGGTGTGTTTGCTTTGAAAAGAATGACACTAAATAAGTGGTGGTTTATTATTATTATTCATATGCTATTATAGTATTTATTAATGTTTTGAATTCGTTTTTGTTTTTAGATTAGCTATTTTCACTCTAATTTTAGGAATATTGTTAGTAATTTGGTTGCATGTCATTTTTATATTTGTCATTCAGTTTTTATTTTAATTTTTGTTTAATTTATATTTATTTATATTTAGATTTATTTTAGTTTCAGTTTTAATAATTTTAGTACCTCAGCTTAAACTTAATTTCTAGTTTTAATTTTTTCAGCTAATATTTATATTTTATTTCAGATTTATTTTAATCAACAAAAAATCTATTTTTAGTGCACATATTTCATCTTAAATGGCTAGTTCACTCCACTGTTGTTATAGTTAACTGAAACTGAAACTAAAAAGAAAACCTTAAAAAATGTTACTTAATAAACAAACATTAATGGAAATAGAATAAAACATATTTTTAAAAATCAGTTGCCAAGGCAACATTTTTTTTTATTATAATCTAGCTTAACTTGAAATAAATAAACTGAAAAAAATATAGACATATTTAAAAAAAAAAATGACAAAAGCACAAAACAAAATTACTAAAACTTTAACAAAAATTGACACGAAAATGACAATAAATATAAAAAAACTCATTCAAAATATTAATAAAACTATAATAGTATCTCAATGATTCTAAAATAAAACTGGTACACCTGAAAATAAATATGTGACCCTGGACCACAAAACCAGTCATAAGGGTCAATTTTTTTTTTTTTTTTTTTTTTTTTTTTTTTTACATTTTTATGAATAAGCTTTCCATTGATGTATGGTTTGTTAGAATAGGACAATATTTGGGCAAGATACAACTATTTGAAAATCTGGAATCTGAGGGTGCAAAAAAATCTAAGTATAGAGAAAATCACCTTTAAAGTTGTCCAAATGAAGTCCTTAGCCATGCATTTTACTAATCAAAAATTAAGTTTTGATATATTTGCAGTAGGAAATTTACAAAATATCTTCATGGAACATGATTTTTACTTAATATCCTAATGATTTTTGGCATTAAAAAAAAAACGATAATTTTGACCCATACAATGTATTGTTGGCTATTGCTACAAATATACCCCAGCAACTTAAGACTGCTTTTGTGCTCCAGGGTCACACACACACATATATATATATATATTATTCATCATCGCTTACTCACCTTTTTCCCTCTGCAAACACAAAAGAAAATATTTTGTAGAATGTTGAGTTGCAAACATACATGTTTAGAACCAAATGTGGGTGATTAAATGACAACAGAATGATTATTTTTGGGTGAACTGTACCTTTAAGCTGAATTACAGCTGTTTTTAGTGTTTAGCGAGATCTTCCTCATCAGTGTTCACCACCTGGTACTCTTTAAAAATTCATTTGTTTCCCTGCGGACTGATACAAACCTGTGAGAGGAAGATCTGCGGGAAGAGGGAAAGTTTCAGCTGTCTGTTCCGACATCACTCTAATTAGAGGCATTAATCACGCATCCGATTCATTCCATTAACCTGCTAATCTGAGTCATCTCCTAGATACTTATTTCTGTTTTTGTACTTCATTAACACTGTTAAGACAAACCCAACCGCATGCACACACACACACACACACACAAATGCACACATTCTGCCAAACCGCTGCCAAACCGCAGACGCGTGTCACTCCCGACTCCTGCGTGACCCTCATCTGCGGCGGTAAATCTCCCATCTGGAGGAAACAGATCACCCTGCATCGACACGTCAACACGTACAACACGCCTGTCCCTCGCTGCTGCACGCCTGACGAGTGTTTGCATGCACACTTTCATGAGAATAGATCAATGTTGTAGCTCAGACATTGTTTTTTCATTGCTTTGGTTTTTAAAGGAATAGTTCAGGCAAAAACCTCACCCTCAGTCCATCCATGATGTAGGTGAGTTTGTTTCTTCATCAGATTTGGAGAAATGTAGCATTGCATCAGTGTCTCAGCAATGGATCGTCTGCAGTGAATGGGTGCCGTCAGAATGAGAGTCCAAACAGCTGATAAAAACATCACAATAATCCACAAGTAATCCACACCACTCCAGTCCATCAGTTAACATCTTGAGAAAACAAAAGCTGAAACAAATCCAGCATGAAGATGTTTTTAACTATAATATGAGTCCATAATCCATAATAACGCTTCCTCCAGTGAAAAAGTGGTCTGGTCTGAATCAGGAGAGAAATCTGCACAGATCAAGCAGCGTTTACAAGCCAAAACAGTCCAAAACAGCTCTAAACAAATATGTGGCTGGATTTTGATGTGAGAGACAACAGGAGATGCACTTTTTCACTGAAGAAAGCGTTATTATGGACTTTTTAAAATGTATTTAATGTTTTTTTTTTGTTGTTTTTGCCAGAAGTGATGGTTTAAAGTTAAAAACATGTTAATGGTGGATTTGTTTCAGCTTTTGTCTTCTCAAGATGTTAAAGGGGTCCTATTATGCTTTTTCACTTTTTGAATTTTAGTCAGTGTGTAGTGTGTATGTTTGGGCATAAAAAAGTCCACCCCAAAGGGAGATATTTAGTTTTTAAAAAATCCCTTTTCAAGAACTACAACGAACGGCTCGTTTGGACTACAAAGTTGTTTTCCTGTATTTGTGACATCACAAATTAGACCATTAGAATATCATTAACATAAATCCTGCCTCCGGAAATTCGAATGCACGTTTCAAAATCGAAACCCGGTGCGGGTGTTTTTATATCACTGTATTTCTGATGGAAACCGACTCTCTTCAGAAAATGTTGGATGTCATTTTCATTTCATCTTGCATGTAATGCCTGATAAAGCAGCGTTTGTGAGCGGAGCTCTGCTTTGTGTACAGCGTTACCGGGGAAACCTCGCTCTCTCCCGCTCCAACAGCGCCTCCCGCTGGCAGAGAATGAATTTGCTTTTAGTCATTCTGCCTAGCTGTTCGACAATCACAGTGCACTGGGACAGCTAACCAATCACAACACATTTAGTTTTTCGGAAGGCGGGCCTTCATCAAACCCGGAACTAATCGAGCCGTCTGTGCCAGACCGGGGAGAACGGTATTGTAATAATGTAAATTATGTGAAAAATAATGCGTTTTTCGAACCACCAAGCATGAGAGCATGTTCTAGTACACCCCTAAAACAAAATCAAGACTTTGTAAAAGAGCATAATAGGACCCCTTTAACTGATGGACTGGAGTGGTGTGGATTACTTGTGGATTATTGTGATGTTTTTATCACCCATTCACTGCAGAGCATCCATTGCTGAGACAGTGATACAATGCTACATTTCTCCAAATCTGATGAAGAAACAAACTCATCTACATCTTGGATGGCCTGAGGAAGAGGACTTTATCAAGAAATTAAAATTTTTTGCTGAACTATTTCTTTAAATGCCTTCTAGAGACAGATGTGAGTTTATTAATGTGTTTTTTTCTCAAGAATCTCCATTTGTCCTCCATTTCATCTCATTGCTGTCTTGCAGAAAATATCTGGGGTGTATAATTTATGAATTTGCTTCCTTTATAGAATAGACATTTTAGAAAAAGTCTGTAACATAATTGCAGATTAGTTATGTGTTTCCTGTCAGAGAAGCGTTTTAAAAAACAACTTACTAAAGAAGATGATTATCATACGGTGGGTGATAAAGATGTTTTCAACTTATTTTATAGAAACATTCATCAAACCGTTACAAAAGGTCAACAATTCCGAGAGCGAATGTTTCCTTCCCTCGTGAATTGCAGGAAATAACCGTCTCAGTGTTGCTGATTCTGTACGTTGCCGTAAAAAACATCAAACCTGTTCTGCATCAGCACGTTCTGGCAATCAGCGCTCAGCGGGAGATCTATAGAGATCAATCTTTTCTTTTCCTCTCCACGGTTATTATGCAGAACATAAAGGATGAAAGTGGTTACAGGCAGCTCTGGAAGGAGGTTTTTAAAAATCTTTTTGTGTTTCATATAATAAGACATTTAGAAACGCCGCCAATTCCAGGCTGCGGCGAGGAGCCTTATTACCGTGAGATGGAGAACATGGAGACAGACTGCTGAGGTCAAAATACATGATTCATAATGCAAATTTAGATGTAATTCTCTAAGCAGATTTGAGCTGCGTTTGATTTAATTCACTTCATTCATAAACCATCTCAATAGACGTTGACAAATGAAGCCGTGATGAAGCTGACTTCTGCCCTGCTGAAACAAAATCATATAGTGTTAATATTTTCATATTCAAATGTGCTCAGTTAACTACACAATTGATTTTTTTTCCCCTGTATTTGCAATAAAGAGGGCTTGTGCTTATGATCATTGTGAATGATTCTGGGCTCATAATGTGCTGTGATTGCGTTTCAGATATGAACTCGACCTTCTAACGCAGGATCTTAGCTGACATGAAACCTCGTGTGTGACGGATTTGGACGCTTTGCACGAGCAGCAGCGCAAAATTATGCTCCTCACGTGAAGGTCACAGGAGATTTGATTCACAATTGGCTCCACTAGATTTTCAAGTCAGCATGTTTCTAAGGTACCGTCACAATATGCTAGAGAGTATAAAATACATGCATTTTTAGTTTGGGGTTATTAGGGTGTTTTTGAAAAAATTCTCTGCTCACCCAGGCTGCATTTATTTAAACAAAAATACAGTAAAAATTGTGAAATATTGTTACAGTTTAAAATAACTGTTTTCTGTGTGGATATACTGTAAAATGTAATATATTGCTGTGATTAAAGCTGAATTTCAGCATGATTACTCCAGTCTTCAATGTCACATGATCCTCCAGAAATCATTCTAATATGCTGATTTGCTGCTCAAGAAACTTTTCTAAATATTAGCAATGTTGAAAACAGTTGTGCTGCTTCATATTTTTGTGTAAACTGTGATACATTTTTATTTTTCAGGATTCACAGTTTGATTTGAAAATTCTTGAAATTGGAAATTTTGAAATAGTTTACAAAGAAATTTAAAAAAAATTTTTTTATTATATATATATATATATATATATGTGTGTGTGTGTGTGTGTGTGTGTATGTATGAGTACTTTTTGACTTTTGTTTTAAAAATATTGAAAAATCATTACTAATTTTAATTGTCTGAAGAGTGCATATGATGTTAAATGCAGTCTTTGTAGGCCGCTCACGTCGTTTTAGAAGAAAAGCGTTGTATTTTGCTGCAAGAATAGGGTCTAATGTAATTCTTTCAGCATGAAGTGGCAAATCAGTTTCTGCGTGAGAGCAGAAGTCGTGACGGGAAGCTTCTGTCTCATGCGGCAAAGAGAATCTCATACGCCATTCACACCATGAGACGAAAGATAAAGGGACCCCTGTAAAACTGAAGACGGCAGTGCTCAGTTGGACATGACAGTCATTTGACTCCAGCAAGAAGAGGGAAGATCCGAACAGTCACTTTAACACCAGGCCACAGAGATTGAGTCGAGCGGAGAAAACGAGAATAATTGAGGCAGTATCTGCACATGGCCAGTCGTGCTGCTTTAGACGAAGATCTGCTGGATGTGACAGTCTGATGGAGAGGACCAGTACTTCTGCAGGGAAGGAAAGAAGTAGAAAGATGAGGCAGTTCACAGATGGGCATTCAAAACACAAATTATTCAGCACTTAAAGGTGCTTCTCCTAGAAGTACATATTAAAGGATATGAAGAAATGTGTATTTAATCATCAAAAGTGCATTATGACACATTAACTGCAGGATAATGAAATGGCATTTTTAACTACTCAAATGAAAATGTTTTTGCTTTTTCATAGACTTCATTTAGTTCCCAGTTAATTTGTTGTTTAATTTCAGGATCAGATGTTTCTCTTAATTTTCTTTTGAAAAATAGACACAAATTAGTAAACTGCTGCCAGTAGGGCTTTTTTAAATTTTGATTTCGGAAGAATTTGAGGAGAATGTTTAAGATCTTTGACTTTTGATTGCAGACATTGGTATCCTGACAAGTCTGAGCCAGGATTATTATAGTTAACTAAAACTAAAACCATTAAAATAATAATCAAAATATAACAAAACAAACTTAACATAACTTAAAAAATAAAGATTTTAAAATAAAATCTAATTGAAAATATTAACAAAAACTATAATAGTTTCAGTGTTAAGTATCGACATACTAGTTTTTGTTAATATTTTGAATTAAATTTTTTTTTTTTATAATTTTATGGTAATTTTGGTTAAAGTTTTAGTAATTTTGTTGCCTGTTTCTGTCATTTTATTAGATTTAATTGTTTTTAAATATGTCTATATTGGTTTTATTCATTTTTATTTCACTTTTAGAAAAACTAGATTTCTCTATTCAGTAACTTTTGGTATTGTGGCAAATCTGAGCACAGTTTGAGACGATCTCTTTTTTTTTTATCTCACTGGTGTCTGAGCTTATATCCTCATATAAATGTCAGATCTCTTGTCCACAGTCTCTGGCCATCTCTAAGCCTTTACTGCGTGTTAATTGACATTATGCAATTGAATATTGACTGCTGGTTAATTTTTTATGACCTTCTAATGGAAAAGAGCTTGAGAAATCGCATGCATCCCTTCAGTGTTACTTTTGTAGCCGGTCACAGAGCGAATGTGTTTACTAGCCGGGCTTTAATCCAATTACAGCCTCAACAAACATGACGGCTAAGCGCGTCCTTATCAGCCGGCCTCTACCAGCGCTCGCTCGCGTGATGGAGGAGAGCTAAAGCCTGCCTTTGTTGTCACGGTCAGAGATTTCCTGAGATGATGATAGGGCAATTTTCGTAGAGACGCTGAACAATCTGTTTCAGCGAGATAACAAGGTGGTGATTATGCACCTACATGCCGGAGATTTGTGTCAAAACAAATCACAGCCGAACCTGATGAATTCAGCGGTTCGGGCAGGTTGCAGTCTGGCATTGTAATTCTGCTCAGCGTACCGACGGGTTTTGAATCGTTAGATCAGTCGAAGACGCAGAGAAACATCGACCTGTCGGAGTTTGCGCACAATACGGCAGCTAATTGCGGTTCAGTGTTTGTAAACACAGATAAACAGTGAGTCTTTGAGCATCTTTTTCTCTGTGAGAGTCTGTACTGCTGTTCTGTCTCATGTGAGCTCTTCTTTGACTATCTTGTGTGTATTGCATGCAAAATATGTCTCTAAATTGATCTGCTTCATGCAATCAATGCAATGCATTTCTCTGCATTACAACAAATTATGTCTCTAACGATGCAAATATCATGAGTTCCATTCCCAGCGAATGCATGAACTTATAAAATGCATGCAAGTCGATTCGGATAAAAGTGTTCGCCAAGTAGCTGTGTTTTAGAACAAGATACTTTGAGTTTTTGCCTAATTTTGGATTGAAGTGCCAAAATCAGTTTATTGAGATGGAAGAGTATACTGAATCTTTAGACAAAATATTAAAAAACTGTTTCTGTTGAGCATCATATTTGATCCGTCAGGCTTTTATGGCTCATACAGTCTAATAATGAGAATATGGAGGAAGAAACAGTTCAATTTTATTCAAAGACTCAAACTGAGCAAAAAATGCAATTTGGTCCAGATTCTGATTTTTATATGATGATATTCTGCTGCTTGTAATGTAAATCAATGAGATCTTTATAACAGTATAGCAGATCCTTGCATAAAATGAGCCATCACTCTATATTAACAATAATATGTCTTATAAGATGAAAAATGATCCAAACATTTAATGCGATGTGATCCAATGCTTATTGAGAGATGAAGAAATAAATGCTCCTCAGAAGATGTGAGATGAAGTTCATTCCTCCGCTGAGGAACAGTGAAAGTGAAGCTTCTGGAAACAAACGTTCCTCAGAAGATCCTGATGATCAGATTTGAGACACACTGATTTTTCTAGAAAATGATTGATGGAGAATCAAGTAAAGCTGAGCTGCTTCAGTCCAGTAAGTGTTCATTTGGAAATATGACTGCAGTTATTCTGACGTTTACTTGAGAAAAATCAGTCAAGATTTGACATGAAGCAGCAGCTGAAGCTGGACATTTCTACAATTACACTAAAAGAGCTTTTACTGGATAAAACACTTTAAACTATCAATCAGACGACAGAAGACATGCAGTAGATTGTGTGAAACAGGTTTAACAGCAAAGTTTTGATCTTGTTGATCATTTTGAGACCTTAGAAATTGTCAATAATAATCAAATATGATACAGTAGGATTTATGGGGTTAATTTACGTTTCTTGGCTGAAATACATGGCAAACTGGTCCCGGCTTAAAGGTTTGGCTGCGTGAGACTAGTATTATCCTGATGAATTAAGGAGAGATTAGAGAGAAAGCAGGCTTCCCTTACTATTGAGCGTATTTAGAGTTGGTGATTTGAGCAATTAAGTATTAAGGTTTTTAAGTACTATGCACATGAATGAGACACAAATCATGTGCTTTTCTTTGAGCAGAAAATGAAAACAGTTGAAAAAACCCACAGATTTGGATTGAAGAAGGATCTGAGCCGAAACTAGAGAGCAAGAATATCATGTAGACGTGGGGCCGAAAATCTTCTTAAGAAAGTTCTTAAGGTAAATTCCAATAAATTCACAATGAAGAATGTGCAATTCTTGAAAAATACTAAAGTCCTCTAATATTTTCTTATGAAAATCATATCTTTTCTTGAGAAGAAAAGGAGAGTCTTTGGTCTTTATCTGATTGATGGTGGTTCTTGCTGAAGACTCGCTGATAAACTCCTCAAAAACACACCAAAGACCGTCTTTATGCGCTGCTTGCAGAATATGAAAACATAACAAGCAATATATATTATATGTACATAGTGTTACTCTGTGATGCTTAATAGTTTGAAGAAACCCAATAAGTTCATTAAATACCTTACTTTTTGGTTCTTTAGAATGATTTTTAAGAAGGGTCTTTTCAAGAATCTGAATTTTTGAAAAAGTTTTGTCTAAAAAATTTAAGAAATCTAAAGAAAACAGATAAGTAGCAGCAAGTATTTTGGAGAATTTTGCTGTTTTGGGAGCTCTTTTAATTAATTAATTAGAAGAAAATGGCAGCTAGGATGATTTTTATTTTTAACCCTCTGGTGCTGCTCACATGGCAGTCAAAAATGTCTTTTGTTGGTACTATATGTGTTACATTTCAGTTCGATAATGTTTTTATTTAATATTTTGTATTTTTTTAGGGGATTTTATGGTACTAAATTATATTTATGGAATAGTTATATAATAGTTAATACCTATTTACCCAAGCGAATAGTTTTGGTTTGAACATTGGGGGGTTGAAGTGTGAACTGTTTTAATAGAGTCCCAGGTCATGCTCCCTCATAAGGTTTATTAATTTGTTTGTTTGTTTACATGTTTAGTTTTGTAAAATGGTATTTTGTGCTATTACCCACACATGCACAGTTCATCAGGCTCTCAATGATTTAATCTATGCCGTGTCTTGGAAAATCTGAAGGCCAGGTTTTTCCATCACTCATCATTAGAACCCATTTTACACATGGCTCTCGTTTTGAAAATGAAAATATTACTCCACCCCAAAAGGAAAATTTTGTCATTAATCACTTACCCCCATGTCGTTCCAAACCGTAAAAGCTTCGTTCATCTTCGCAACACAATTTAAGATATTTTGGATGAAAACCGGGAGGCTTGTGACTGTCCCATTGACTGCCAAACAATTAACACTGTCAAGGCCCAGAAAAGTATGAAAGACATCGTCAAAATAGTCCATCTGCCATCAGTGGTTCAATCTGAATGTAATGAAGCGACAAGAATACTTTTTGTATGCAAAGAAAATAAAAATAACGACTTTATTCAACAATTGGTCTCATCTGCGTCAATGTAGTGCCATTTTGGAGAATATCCGCTGGACGCAAACTGTGTGCACTGTTCTCTGTCAGTCGCACTGCACGGATTATATCTAAATCTAAATATATATTATATCTAAAACATTATATCTATATTATATCTGCATTAAAATCAAAGCCTTAAATCTAAATGACTTATGTTCCAAATTTGTGGTTGATATCACAAACAATGAGCTTTCAATATGATTTTGTTTGGGAGCAGTGGCAAAAGTTTCCACCAAAAATTTATTTATTTATTTATTTGTGTGTGTGTGTGTGTGTGTGTGTGTACTTGTTTTTGCTACAGGATAGCAAAACCTGAAATTTTTGACATTGTACGGACCGACCTGCGGTCCCCACAAGGGGAAAAAAAAATATTAAAAATAGTAAATGATGTTTATCTGAAAGTGTAACAGTGCAGACAGGTTTTCTGTAAGGGGTAGGTTTAGGGTTAGGGTTGGGTTAGGGGATAGAAAATATCATTTGGTCAGTGTAAAAGTAATAGAAGTCCATGGAAAGTCCCCACAATTCACAGAAACGTGTGTGTGTGTGTGTGTGTGTGTGTTCACATTCTGATGTATTAAGAAATTAAAAAAAACAAAAAATGTACATTTCTTTTAGTCAAAAACGACACCAGGGGGTTAAGAATGTTTCCTGAATCCAGCTAGAAACCACCTAGCAACCACCCAAATCACCCTAGCAACCGCATAGCAACATGCAGACCAATCAATCACCTCCAGCAGGTGTGGTGAAATCAGCCATATACTTTCTGAATTCCCAGCTAGCACAGCGGTGTCAGAGCTCCGGTGATGGAGCGACGTCGGCGAACGCTGTTCCAAAGAAACACGACACACTTAAAGCTCAATGTTGTGATTTACTCAGCACCTCCGCCGTTCCTCCAAACCCTGAGCGTTTGGGGTTTTTCATGCAGTCGAGCGTGAAACCAGCCCTTTTCTGATGAGTGGAGTGGCCCCGAGTCCCGCCGGCAGGATTTATTGCTTAACGGCGCCTGGAGCAAAGGGCTCTTGTGACGCTCTTATCTGCAGGCACTGCCGCGTGTTATAGATGAGTGTGAACACGCGCAGGTACCGCAGAGCTGATTAAAACAGTCATACACCGCGCTCTGATAGCCAATGATTCCCTACAATGATTCACAATAATAATCCCACATCTGGACCTGCGTTTATCGCCCAATCTCCTGACGGCTAATTTATTAGCGCTGCTTGGGGTTGGAATAAACCTCTAACCCTGAGCATGAGTTTAGCTGCGTATCTTCGCGTCGTTTGTGTTGCGATGCTTTAAATCATGTGGTTTGTTGAGGGAAGATGTGCTGTTTCTGTTGTAAGTAATCTAGTTTTGGTGATAAAATGGGCTAAAACACTGAAGGAGGGACTCAAGCCATATCATAGTGACTTTGAGGTCAAGTCTTTTGATTTATTTATGTATGATTTATGTACACTAAATATTTTATGTAGATGAAAATTTCAGCATCACATTCAGTGTTACATTGAAGCCAAAAATATAGGGCATTAATGAAAAATGTATGTATTTTATTTTAGTTAGTTTTAGCAGAATATACATTTTTAAAATACTTTTAGTTAATTTTTAGTTAAATATATTTATCCTGCCTCAAACGGCAACACCAAGTTCATGGGTTTGATTCCCAGGGAAAGCATAAACTGATAAAATATATAGCTAATATGTATTTAGATATTTACCTTAATATACATACATAAATTCTCAAACAAGAAATTATGATAAATACATAAATAAATAAATAATTTGTTAATTAATTAATTAATTAATTATTTTTTTTTTTAAAAATTACAAAAACACACCGAAAAATACAAAACTTAAACTAAAATTGCAATGAAAAGGGAAAATAAACATATAAACATAAAAATACAAATTAACATATAAAAGAGGATAAAGCTGTGAAATCCTGACTAGATCCCGAGTTGCGTGTGCAGGAGGACATACAAGGACAGGGAGGAAATGAACGTCTGCCTCGATATTAAAACCGTCTCCTGACGTCGGCGCTCCGTACGCTTCTGACAGACGCCTGTAATAGAATACTGTGATGATTCAAAGATCACCTCTGCTTCACCCCGTGCTCAACATCCGATTCAATTTAGATCCTTCCTCTGAGAAAAGCAGGTGAAATAGCGAGAGAAAAGCATCCTAACCCTCACGAGAGAGCGATCTGAAGCAGCATCTTCATTAATGTTCACTCATGTGTGACGCACATATAGCACTGCTCACGCGAGACTCGATTAACGCTCACGCTTGATGCTGATAAGGTCTGACATCTGCCACAACACACCAGACTTACTCTGTGTGTCTAGATAGACACTACCATTCAATTTTTTGAAAGAAATTAATGCATTTATTCAAGGATGCATTAAATTGATCGTAAGTGACAGTAAAGACATTTATAATGGTACAAAAATTTCACTGTTTTCAACATTGATAATATTCAGAAAAGTTTCTTGAGCAGCAAATCAGCATATTAGAATGATTTCTGAAGATCATGTGACACTGAAGACTGGAGTAATGATGCTGAAAATTCAGCTTTGAATCACAGCAATCAATACATTTTTTCAAGATATTCACATAGAAAACAGTTATTTTAAAATGTAATATTTATGTTTTATCACCATTACTGTTACTGTCTATTACAGTTTGTACTGTTTTTTTTATTTTTTAATATTATTATTATATTTTTTTTATCAAATAAATGTAGCCTTGGTGAGCAGAAGAGACTAATGGAAGCTTGTTTGCGGCACTGAATAAAAAATAAAATAAAATAAATAAATAAATAAAAATTTCATTATTATTATTATTATTATTATTATTATTATTATTATTATTATTTTAAGGTAATTTTTAATTTATTTAAAGTTTTTTTTTTCTTGCAGTTTTGTTTATATCAATATATGTTTATTTCCTTGTTTATATCTCTCAGACAAAAGTCAGAATTGTGACACATAAACTCGCAATTGCGAGTTGTATTGCCAGAATTGTAAGGTAAAAAGTTGCAGTTACCATTTTTTATGTTTTTTGCAGTAAAAAATAGAATTGCAAGATGTAAACTAAATTTTGAGAAAATGTCAGAATTAAGAGATTTAACTCAGAATTGTAAGAAAGTAAATCAGAATTATGTTCATTCTGTTTATTCTGTCATGGAATTTTTAAAAAAGTAGGCTAACAGCAGCTTTTAGAAAGAATTAAAATTGTGAAAAATAAACAAAGAATTATGAGAAAAAAAAATCACAATTATCTTTTTTTATTTTCATTTTTTAATTCCATGGCAGAAACTGCTTCCCATACAGATTTTTTTTAAACTAAATGTGAACTTTTTGAACACTTTTGAAAGTTCCTCTTAACTTATATTACTCACAGAAACAGTACAAGCTAACAACAAAAAAGTATCTAACTGCACTGAAGCTAATTATATCAGATGATATCATTCATTTGTGCAATCAGAACAGTATTGCAGCAGTGCATTCTGGGATTGGCTTACACCTACTCTGGAATCAAGTAGCGTATTGTGAGACAATAAATCTAGATTGCTCCCACTATATTCAACCAATCCAATATCCAGTGTCTGATTATAATATGACTCATTTAG
Organism: Spinibarbus caldwelli; assembly: GCA_039654775.1. Lineage (NCBI taxonomy): Eukaryota > Metazoa > Chordata > Actinopteri > Cypriniformes > Cyprinidae > Spinibarbus > Spinibarbus caldwelli. Next base: position 2,290,432 of record CM077252.1, read on the forward strand.
TTTAGGCTCGCGGTTCATTTCTAGTTTTGGGATGTTATTTGCTTATAGCAGTTTGAAGTGTCTTTACAACAACAAAAAAGTGCTGCTCTTATTGTTTTTGTTGAAGTCATTCTGACACAGAGTTCCTGCGTCGCAGGCCCGTATCCCTCCAGAAATAGAGGCGAACACAAGCTGTCACGTGCATGATAAGAGCTGCAGACGGCGTTTAAAGCAGCTGAATGAATGCTGAAACAGCAGCCGCGCGCTCGATCAATAGCGTCTGAGATGAAGGCTTGGTTGGGGTCTTTTACAAACCAATAACGGCCCACGATGAGTTCACTGCACTGTTAGAGAGACAAAGTATCAAAGAGCAGAAAATCAAAAACATGAGTCGTTTTAGCAGTGTTAACCGTGAGATCAGTGAAGAATTAAGTCATTTAACATCCACGGCCGCAGTGAAAGTGACAGGAGGAACATACGGCTGTAGCTTTAAAATATCAGCCTAAACAAGGTCATGATAAGTTCATTGTAATTTTAGCACTTTAACTTAAATTGAACTTAAATTCTTTACATTAAAATAATGAAAAATTTTAATGTAAAAATTCGAACGAAATTTTAAATTGAAGGAATTTAAAATATTACCTTAAAAATTTTTTTTAAAAAAATGTAAAAAATGTAAACTTGAGTTCTTAACCTTTAATTTCTTTAGTATTTTCTTTATTATAATGTTTTAGAGTGGCAAACCAACTAAGAACAAAAATAAATAAATAAATAAATTAACATTTACAGCTGGAATAATTCTGAATAAATGATTAGTTTTTCAGGTGTTATTGCAGCACCTGGAGACATGACAAACAGCAAATCAAACCAAAAGAGAACGTGATTCAAAATTCACATCTGTCACTCTGTATTGTGATATTGTGAGAAAAGAATCTAATATGACTTGCATCTAAAATTGTACTTTGAATATTTGATCCACTATATTGGGATGCATGTGATGTATTAAACAGGAATCATCTGTCTTATTTTAATGGTGTAGTAAAAGCTCAGCCAATATGGATCTCATTGCTGGTTTTACAGGAGGACTCATATTTCTAGATCAGACTTAATTCATAATGTTCAAAAGCTTGGAATAATTATGATTAAAAAAAATGTTTTTAAGTCTCCTCTGTCAAGCAAGGCTGCATTTATTTGATTAAAAATACAGTAAAAACTGTGAAATATTACTATTTATAATAACCGTTTCCTATTTGAATATATAGAACAATGTAATTTATTTCTGTGATCAAAGCTGAATTTTCAGCATCATTACTCCAGTCTTCAGTGTCACATGATCCTTCAGAAATCATTCTAATATGCTGATTTGCTGCTCAAGAAACATTTCTGATTATTAGTAATGTTGAGCTGCCCAATATTGCTGCCCAATATTTTTATTCCAAACACATAATTGCAAATATATTTACTCCAGACTTTCTCTTTCTGTCTGTCTCTGTTTTGTTTGTTGACTGAAAACAGTGTGTTGCAGTATGTGTGTGTGTGTGTTGTCTGCATTACAGTATAACACACACACACACACACACACACACAGAATATCAGCAACTCTGCCGCTTCCTCAGTATTCATCTGACATCAGCACAAAGCCTTTCATCAGAGAGACAGAGAGAGAGACAGACAGGAGAGGAGAACAGACAGAGAGAGACACAAAGGGAGCGAGAGGGAGGAAGGTCTAAGTGAACACATTTAATGTCCAGTTAATGTTTGATGTGTTAAATTCTGAAGGATAGAGTGAGAGTTAGAGAGAGAGAGAGAGAGAGTTCTTCATTCTCTCCTGATTAAATATGTACTGCAGTGAAAGTGCTGAATGCAGACAGTGAGTAAAAATAGACCATCATGCAACACTACAGTACAACAGATCCATGAAGCTGTTGCAGTCGTCACACAAACAGCCGACAGTATGAAGCACAAAACACTTGTCTGTAGTTCTGAGGAACATGTGAGGAATGTGTTTCTAGAGTGACACAGCAATGATGCACGGATGCTGAGTGGTTGTTGGCATGTTGCTATGCTGTTGCTAGGGTGTTCTAGGTAGTTTCTAGGTAACCTTCAAGTTTCAATAATATTCTGCTCTTGCTGTAAAAAGTCACATCCTTAAAAAAACAACTATCTATCTATCTATCTATCTATCTATCTATCTATCTATCTATCTATCTATCGTTCTATCTATCTATCGTTCTATCTATTGTTCTATCTATCTATCTATAGTTCTATCGTTCTATCATTCTATCTATTGTTCTAATTCTATCTATCTATCACTGCCCCCCCCCCCCCCCCAGATGAGAGCCAATCATGATTTTATCTGAGCTATGAATAAAATATAAAAACGAAAGAATTTACATTTTCTAATTTTATTTGTATAATCTTATTATTTTAGTGGACAGAATAAGTAAGTTTTGGGCTAAATTAATTTCAGTTATATTTAAGCCCCATATCCTCGCGAGTCGCGACTCATGATTCTCAACTTGTCGCGATAGGCTACATGAGAGGACTCTCTTTTCGTTATGTTCCTGCTCTAGCTAGTTAACTGAATAATGGATATTCAACATTTTTTTTTTTTATAAACCCGATAATGAAAATGTGGTGGACTGAGTCATTGCTGGCTGAATTGGACAGGCGTTTTGAAGCGATGGTCTTGAGTGTGGTGTGTGATACAGTATTCAGTTTAAGCATGTACGCACCCTCGGCTTGTGACAGCTGAAATGGATCTTGTGAAAAGTGCGATCGCATCGCCGATTATTCTTGAAAGACTTAAAGATGAAGTATGGAATGACAAATATCCAAACTTTTTCAGACATTAGGCTACTGCAGCTGCACTCACGCTGCCCGTTGGTTTGGTTATCAGAAATAAGTGTCTCAGTTGTGAGGAGAATCTGGCTCCGATCTTCAGTGACACAGGACAGATTCTCAGATCTTTCTTTACTGCACATAGAGAACGATTTTACAGAAAAACTATCAGAAGAGGTTGTGAAAGAAAGATATGGTCATCTACACAATTCGGAAAAAGAGGCAGGTTTTCTGCATTAGGTATGTGTTTTTTTGTTTTTGTTTTTTTACTCTTTGTACAGCAGTCAGTGTTAATTCTAAATGTATTTTTAATGTAGAATATAAATATATGAAATGTAGAGCATATAAAAAAAGTTTGTGGCTTGTCTGCCAGTGGGTGCCCCCCCACGCATAAAAGTGAAACTCCGCCTATGGTTCTATCATTCTATCATTCTATCATTCTATCCATCTATCATTCTATCGTTCTGTTGTTCTATTGCTCTGTTGTTCTATCCATTTCAATTTAATTCAAATTTCAGCTTCCAGTGTGGCACCAATTCATGTTCACACTTGAATTTAGAGAGAATCTTCAGTGCTGAATTCTGTCCAATCCTGATATCTATCCATCTGTCCATCTGTCTCTCCGTCCATCCGTGCAGCTCTGTAGGGTGAGTGATCGGCTCTGACATCACAGGACAGATATCCACTTGATGTTTGTTTGAAGAATGAATCCGTAACGGCTCGCCACTCTTTGACAGAGGTCACACCCTGCGAGCCGTCACACACACAGGGCCGTGACTCTGGCCTGGAGCTGCTGGGGCATGCTGGGAAAACCATATGTCACATGCTAGCTTCAGTGAAGGCCACGGCGCCATCCGCCTGCAGACACACACACACACACACATACACAGAGGTCTAATTATCAGAGCTCTCTGACAGTTTAAGCGAGCGATGCGGCATGCCTTTAGATGCGAACAGAGGAAAAGAAAGAAAGAAAACTCTCCGCCTGCAGCACACCTCATCCTGTTTCATTATTTCTCATGTTTCATTATTCATGTGAAGGATGTAACAATGAAAAACAACCACTGCAACGCCGCCTGGAGCTGTTTATTTATTACATTTTGGGTTTTTTTTTAACCGATTGACAGGCTTGCAAAAAATATTTCTTTAATAACTCGATCGTTCCTTCTAGATGGCAATAAGATTAAATGGAGCGCAAATGAAGACTATATACTCTGCATATCAGATGTTTCTCCTGAATAAAAGACCCCAGTATCCTCACCTTTAGAGTTTCAGAAGTGATCTCAATACAGTCTCAAACTGTGCTCAGATTTTTCCTGCATATCAACCCACAGGAAGGATAAATGCGATCTCTCTAATATCTCAGTCGCAATTAAGGTTAAATGATGATCAAATGTTTAAGCTCATATCTCAAATTATTCTCAGATCTAATAATCACAGCTAGCTCTATACTCAATTATTGACTCATTTGTTTCTCTTTTTTTATCTAATTTTCGTTAAAGAAACATCTGAGACAAAGTTGGGTAGCACTTTATTTTACAGTCCTGTTACTCATGTATATACTATGTACTTTTTATTACAATAACTAGGTAATAACTAGGTACTAACCCTGAACCTACCCCTAAACCTAACCCTACCCCATGTATTTACCTTATATTACCAGTACTTTTTAGGTAGGTACACTGTAAGTACATGTAAGTGCACGTACTGTCAAATAAAGTGCAACCCAAAGTTGATACTTAAAAAATAGAAAACAAATGTGAAAGAGTAGGCACACTAGTGCTCGTAAAACATTTAATGAGCTCGTCAAAACAGACTATTGGTGAAGAGCATGTAGCTCGAATCCTCACGTTTTGATGAGCCTATTAAATGTTTTCTGGATTTATTTTTTGATTGTGCATCTGATTTTTGTTGTTTTTTTTTTTATTATTGTTTTGTTTATTTGAAAATGAAAATGCATGCATTATATGATTGTTTGAAAGTTGATACTTAAGCCGAAATGAACTAAGAACTCCATTAAGCCTTCTGTGCTCTGAAAAGAGCAATCACTGAGCAATAACCTCTTCCTCTGGGAGAGACTGAGAGAGCATCTGTGTATATGGAGGGAAACAAAGAGTGATGCCATCTTGGATTCTTGATTAGGTGCTTTAAGTGTGTGTGTTTGTCCATTGGCAGAGCATCTAAATGGCCGCAGAGCTGTTCTGCTCTCTGTAGCGTCTGTTGTGGCAAAGTGCCTTGTCTGGGTATCACCATTTCCTGCTCCAGAAAGGAAGTAACGGCAGTCATCAAACATTTCGTCTGACTAACGCAATGACTCATCAACACATCCAGCCTAAAGGCATTCCAGCTCTGGAAACACTCAGTAAACAGTCAATACTTGAAATCATCCAGTGGGAATAGTTGGAAAACTGTCCAAGGGAATAATTGGCAAAATGCTATTGGGAATAGCTGGATAACTGATTTTGGGGGATCTGGCAGAAAGGAGGGCTCTCATCATGAGAATGTGTGTGTGACCACTTTTACCTTCGGCTGTTGAGCTTATTATCCATCACTGTTGTCTGCCAGCGCTGTGGACCAACCCCAGTAAGGGTTATTCCCCATGGCTTCTGAATAGCGAGAGTCAGACAGCTAACTGTGCATGTTGTTTGGTCTAATATTACCCACAAGCAACTTTGTTTGTGACTGTTATCTTTTGACTTTTTGACTTTTTTGAGAGAAATTAGAAATGCATTGCAATGGTAGCTTTTAAATGTATGCATTGCTAAGGAATAATGAATTTTAAGGTGATTCATTTAGTTAAATCCTATTGGTATTGCTGTGGTTATGATTAGCCTGACTTTCTCAGTTGGTGGTGTGTCACAACTTTGGACTACAGTGGTTAAAGAATCATGGTTGAGCAAAACAGGGTTGAAGAATCATGGCGGAAGCAAAAAAAAAAAAAGGGGGGGGGGGGGTGGGTTAAAAACCAGATGTAAGGAAAAATGAGGTTAAAGGATCATGATGGAAGCAAAGATGGGGTAAAAGATGTAAAGGGGTTAAAGGATTATGATGGAAGCAAAAAAGAGGTTAAAGAGTCACAACAGAAGCAAAAAAAGCGGGTTAATCAATCATGATAGAAGGAAAAATGGGGTTAAAGAATCAAAGGGATCAAACAATATGATTTAAGCAAAAAAAAAGGGGTTAAATAATTCTGATAAAAAGGGAGGGGATAAAGCAAAAACAGGGCTTAAAGAATCATGAGGGAAGCAAAAAAAGGGGGGGGGGGGTTAAAGAACCAGATGTAAGGAAAAAAAGGGAGTTAAAGGATCATGATGGAAGCAAAAGTGAGGTAAAAGATGTAAAGGGGTTAAAGAATTATGATGGAAGCAAAAAAGAGGTTAAAGAGTCAACAGAAGCAAAAAAGTGGGTTAATCAATCATGATAGAAGCGAAAATTGGGTTAAAGAATCAAAGGGGTAAAAAAATGATTTAAGCAAAAAAAAAGGGGGTTAAAAGAATTAAAAGAGATTAAATAATAATGATTAAAAAGGGGGGGATAAAGCAAAAACAGGGCTTAAAGAATCATGAGGGAAGCAAAAAAGTGGCTTAACAAATTATAACAAGAAAAAATGGCTTAAAAATCAAAAGTATAATAACAAAAATAAGGGGGTTAAAGAACATTATGGAAGCAAAAAAAAGGGGTTAAGGAATCATGACAGAAACAAAAAATGGGTTAAAGAATCAGGATGGAAGCGAAAAACAGTCATTAGAGAATCAGGACAAAAGCAAGAAGGGGGCTTAAAGAATTATGATTATTAGGAATTGAAGAATCACTATGGAAGGAAAAAGGGGGTTAGAAATCTTGACAGAAGCAGATTAGCATTGATCAATTAAGCTTGATGCAGCAAAATTACATTTCCCACCATTCTCTGTGGCAGTTCTGAATAATCTAAAATATTCAGATAAAGCATCATTCACATGCCTAATGCCCATCATGTGCTCTTCATTTTTTTATACTAGTGTTATAATAAAATCTTCCTGTCAGGAATTGAAAAGAAGAAAATGAAAAATGAAATTGCCCGATGTGTCAGTTTTATTTATTTATAGAATTTTTTTTTTTTTTTCAGGCTAAAATTACTTCAGTCATAATAGCGACTCATGAATTTGTACATCAGAAAATCCCGGGAGGAATTGAATGAGTTCTTATTATCGGCCCCCTGTGCTAACACTCACTTCTTGAGTCTGACATCATCAGTGCTCTGCTAATATCGAAACCCACTGTCACTTTGCATAGTCACTTTAAATAGATTTTTTTCTTATTGAATATTTGATTTTTTTGCAGATTCAGTTGCATGGTCATAATTTAGTATGGCATCACAACCTTTGTAGTCAGAGTTTTAAAAGTGAATTGTCACTTACTGGTTGACATGGCAACCCATTGATTGACAGATACTGTTATTATGATAAACAGACCACCATCTGTTCTCCCCTGAGTATTTCTAAATGCCTCGATATCTTAATTAGCACCTACTGGTGACAAATCATAAAAAAAAAAAAAAAAAAAAACTATTTCTTCTAATTAATAAATAAATAAATAAAAGAATGGAATAAACACTTTGTATTGTAAGTCAGGAAAATTGAGGCAAATATCTCAAGCAAAGAATACAATTTAAGTAAATACATTGTGTAAGTAAAGAAAAGTATTAAATACCTTTATTCTGGTGAGATTTGCTGTGACAGTGAGCACATAATTACTTGCCAGCATGTGTTGTATTGTTATTGTTTTGATATTGAATGAATATGAGATGGAAGTTATAACCATGACAACAAGATTTTAAAGGAATTTAAAGGTTTTGGATTAAATCCTTACAGTTTACTGCAGCACTGAGAGCGTTTTATCTGCAGTTTTTCATAAGCGACTTAAGTAGTCAGTTCTGTTTCAACCATCAGCTTTATATTAGATGTTCTCCTAAAATACCTTATGAGAAAACAGACAAACGAGTCAGTAGTTGGCATTTTTTTTTTTACTTCAGATTGCTGCCTCTTGGCAATCTTGAGCACAGTTTGAGAAATTATTGAGATATCTCCTAAAACTCTAGAAAAGACATGCGTGAGATTACCAAGTTGCTTTTTTCAGAAGAAGCATTTGAGAAGCATGAGCTATGAAGCCTATGGGCTTATTGAAATGTATATAGCTAAATAAAAATGAACTAATTAGCATGTTGACATGTTTTGTGGTTTTTAGAATGGAACAACAGAGGGCAGAGTAGGGCTGCACGATATATCGTTTCAGCATCGATATCGCGATGTGCGCATCCGCGATAGTCACATCGCAGGATGTGCGATGTTTAGTAGGCCTGATCATTATATTTATACTGATCGTTTTCTTTGCTCACACACAGAAACCGTGTCTACTCCGGACGCGACAGCTGCACAGAGATACCCATTTTTAAATAAATTTAGTAGCAGAGCTACTGCAAGCGATTTTCAGTGCTGGAAATCCATTTATCCTTTGTTGAAACTTCCGCGTCGTCGAGGAGAGCACATCACGGATGTTTAGCAACGGCAGGCGCCAGGAAAGCGCACGCTCCAGAGCGCTTTGGAAAGGAGGAGGAAGTGGCGCGGCGGGAGTTTTCCACGCGTTTGCAGATGTGAACGGCCCCAAAGTCTTTCTACACTGGATGCGACAAAGCGACCGTTGCCAATCGTGTCAACTTTGTGTCAGTACGTCATAAATAGAGCGAGGCATATCAGTTTACTGGCGGGGATTCGTCGTGTCGCGCCGCATCCAGTGTAGTACGACACATATGCGCGAAACCGTGTCAAAATGCATGGCTCCAAGTATCCTTGTAAAAAAAAAACAAAAAAAAACAGTTGCTTATGTCTTAGGTAAACAATTGAGAAAGAAAGAGGTTAACAATAACAGCAGTTTAATGTCTCTGTTGCTTTCTGTGTCATAATCAAACAACAAAACAGAGAAAAGTCACTTTTGTAGCTTTAACACAGATTTATTAGATTTAATTTATACAATGAAGACTGTGTTATGCAGTGTTATTTTACATTTTATTATTCAGTTTCTGCACCTGAATACTGTTGGACTTGCCTTAAAAATACAAAGCACTGTTTATTTCATTTGTATCTTTGTTCTATTATATTTATCTATGCTTGTAAATTGTTTATTTCCTATGCTGATTTACTCACCTACAATATCAATTTTTTTTTTTCTCTCCAAATAGAGCTATTCAAGTCATTTGGTGATTTTTTTTTTTTCATATCGCAATATATATCGCAGAAAAACAAAATATCGCAATGTGAGTTTTTTCCAATATCGTGCAGCCCTAGGGCAGAGCGAATGCTGCTGTCAATATTACTGACATTTGGCTTTCAGTAATGTGAAGATTTTTGAGCTAATGTTCACTGAAGACTGACCTTTTCTTTATCTGTCTTCAAAACGAGATTTATAGGAATATTTGAATGCTGTTTATTACTGTTAGCGATATTATAAAAAAAAGAGGGGTAAAAAAATCTTGAATGAGGTAAAAAGTGGTTAAAGAATCCTGATGGAAGCAAAAAAAAGGGGTTAAAGAATCATGATTGCGCAAAAAGGGGTTAAAGAATAACGACTGAGGAAAAACGTGATTAAAGAATCCTGATAGAAGCAAAAAGGGGTTAAAGGATTATAATGGAAGCAAAAAAGGGTTAAAGGATAATAACAAGGAAAAAAGGGGTTAAAGAATTACTACAGAAGCAAAAAGGTTAAAGAATCCTGAAAAACAAAAATCATTTGGTTTCCATTTCTATGAAGTTATGCTGAGTAGCTCCGCCCACGATGAAATCTCATTGGTCCACGGTCCCACAGCTGTCGTTTAAACATTACCTATGTTCTGATTGGCTGTGATTGGCCCATGACGTTTCTCTTCTTACTGTCTTACTTTACTTTCATGAAGAAGAGTGTGGCACATGAATTCACAGCAGCAGACCAAATGCATCTTTTAGTGAGTTCTCCTAAAATACAATCCGAGTCTCAGAGGGGCAGAGACTCTTAAAGAGTTTCACTCAGAAATTATTTATCTTTACTGGGGTGATGCTGAATATTTTAAGCTGTAAAGTGCACATTAAAAGTTTGTAATATCCAATCAAATTTAATTAGAGTGATTTGGCAGCACTTAAAGCAAGATTTTAGATGAGATTTTGATACTTAGGCTCAAACAGCAGTTGGTCTGTCTGCTGCAGTGTTATTTCAGCATTGAAATACTATTATAGTTTTTATTAGTATAGTGATGTGAATTAGTTTTTATTTTCATATTTTCCTATATGCAAATGTAATAAGAAATATTTTTGCCTATACCAAGAGTGATATTGGCATATATGTTACCTACAGTATAAGGCATATATATTTTTCACAAATGTAAGATATAAGTTTATAACATACATAAAATCCCCATAGTAAAATATGTTAATAATGTCTGTGGTGATTTTTGTTGCATGGTATTATATGTGACAATCATATGTCAACAATATATATTTTATTTATACAGGCAATTTTCGTAAAAAAAAAAGTATGTATATACACACAAAATTCAATGTTTTTTGTAATATTGTTTTTTAAATACATGTCTTTCTTTTATATGTGCAGTTTTTAGGATATTATGTTTAGGATATTTGAATGGGTTATATATACAAGGTTTTATAAATATATATTTTTAATATCTATATATATATATATATATATATATATATACACACACATATATATATATATATATATATATATATATATATATATATATATATATTTTTAATATATATATATACACACACACACACACACACACATATATATATTTGAGCTAGGGCTGGGCGATTTAGCAAAAAAAATAGAATCTCGATTTTTCAGAACGTTTGACCGATTCTCGATTTTTTTACGATTTTAAACTAGTCAACTTAAAAATGTAACTACAACATGATTAAAGTTACTTTTTCTTTATTAACCCTCTAGTTAAAGAAAATTCTATTCCAAGTGCTGTGCACCACACATGAAGTTGTCAACATGATGTAAATATTAAACAAATCACTTGTTAAATATCTCTGCTTAAAAGATGCATGAACTACAACTACATCCTGTATAAACTTGTCTTATACATTTTATATGTTCAGAAATAATAGGCTACAAGGAAAATGCTTTAAAAAATTCTCAACAGTCAATGTAATTCAAATTCAAAATGACTGACTTTATACATAGAATCCGAAAATTGTACGTTTGTAAACTGCACACTTGTAAATATATCTGTACATTCATTTAAACAGTTACATTTCTCTATATTTCTACTTCTGTATATAGTGCATTATTTAATTTTCTGTTTTTCTTATATTAGAGTTATACTCCATCTCTGCTGTGTAATTCCTGTATCTGCTGCACTAGTTTGCATTATGTCCACACTTTCTTCTGCACTGGTTGCTCCTGTCACCAAGTCAAATTCCTTGTGTGTAAACATACTTCGTAATAAAGCTCTTTCTGACTTCTGAATGTATAACACCAGTAGACAATTAACAATAAATGTTCTGTGGAAACATTGAACAGCATGTCACCATGATGCAAACATGAAATATCAGACATACAGTAGTAGTTCTTCACAGCTTTTTTATTCAATTGCGCTGCTTTTCCATTGTTTTTTTCTATGTAAACATGGACGCATTTGACTGTTGTACTCGCGTCTCTTGCAGTGTCTCATGCATTATAAAAACACGGCGCTCAAGTTAAAAGAAATTCACTCCCATCTTCTGGCATTTTGTCCTATTCCACTGCCCGCATCGCATCTTTGTCAACACAAAAGCGCGTTCTGTGTGAATGGTGCCTGCACTGAGGATCTATAATAGAGAACGACGCCTAGCCATATGAGCACGTCACACGTGAGCGGTTAATCACATACGCCGACATGCGGTTGGATCGTTCATTTCACTTTACTGTGTTATCATTGGCATAGTGTCAAATTCTAACGCCTGGTAATATTTCTATTCAAAATCGCGATTCCTCGATTTATAAAAAATAAAATTGTGGCAAAACATTAAATTTGAATTAATCGATAAAATCTGAAAAATCACCCAGCCCTAATTTGAGCCAGCAGCCATATTACCCTGTAGCCTAAGACTGGTCGCCCACTGAAGCTAAGCAGGGTTGAGCTGGACAGTGCCTGGATGGGAGACCTCCTGGGAAAACCAGTTGCTGCTGGAAGAGGTGCTAGGGAGGCCAGCAGGGGGTGCTCTCCCTGGGGTCTGTGTGGGTCCTAACGCCCCAGTATAGGGATGGGGACACTATACTTACAAAAAGCACCGTCTTTCAGATGAGATGTTAAACTGAGGTCCTGCCTCTCTGTGGTCATTAAAAATCCCAGGATGTCCTTCGAAAAAGAGTAGGGGTGCAACCCTGGCATCCTGGCCAAATTTGCCCATTGGCCTCTGTCCATCATCATGGCCTCCTAATCATCCCCATATTCTGATTGGCTTCATTACTCCTCCTCCTCTCCACCAATAAGCTGGTGTGTGGTGGGTGTTCTGGCGCAATATGGCTGCTGTCGCATCATCCAGGTGTATGCTTCCCACTGGTGGTGGTTGAGGAGATTCCTCCCTTCTATGTAAAGCGCTTTGAGTGCCCAGAAAAGCGATATATAAAGGTAAGGAATTATTATTATTATTACATATAGGGCTGGGCGGTATATCAAGTTTGTACGATATATAGATATATTTTTTATAAGCGATAAAGTATGAAGCAATACCGTTAATATCGATATAAAGTAGTTTGATATGAGCGCATCTGAAAAATTATCTAGGGAGGACACAGGCTGAACTGCTGCGGAGAAAGTGCATACAATTTGTTCTAAACATGTGACAAGCTTTATATGAAGGGCTTTAAAAAGCTTGTAAGATATAGTAGCCTATAGTTTATAGTTTGAGTTTAAAGCGGCTCACCCCGTCAGATGCTCTGACAGAAAGGCTGCGTGTGCCGCAGACAGAGACGCGCTGTTTAATGTGTTTGAAATGTGCTGTTTTTCTTAATGCATAACTTACATTTCACAGGTATATTCTCCCTCTGTAAATGTTAGAAAGCCATGGAAATATTTCCATTTTGCTGTCAGAAGTTGCATGAGCTTTTGCTTTGCGATTCTCTGCTAAACTTCACAGACTTCATTCAGAACGAGCACCGCCATACGCATGCGCGCCAAATAGACAGCATGTAATGAAATAGGAGCACAATCACTCTGACTAAAATATAGATTTTGCTGAAATATTTGTAGTTGAACAGTAAATGTCATATATGTAGAATTTTAAACCTACAAGGAGGCTAAGTGTATTTGTATGATAGCACTAATTGTAAAGTGACTGTAATGGGGTAGCCTAATCAAAATAGCCTTTTTATTTAATTAGTCTGTGCTTTTTTATTATTTTAATTTTTAGTTTAGTAAATTTAACTTCTGCTTTAAAAGCATTGTTTTTGTTTTTAGATTGCAATGTTACAGTGTTAAAATGTAATGTGATTTTAACCTTTTTTCGCACATAATATATGCCTACATGGTTACATTCTCTTTATTTGTTTATTTGTTTAATCTAAACACAAAATACCGAGATATATACCGTATACCGCAAATCAGCCAGAAAATACAGAGATATTAATTTTTGCTCATATCGCCCAGCCCTAATTACATTCGTTTTTTTCTTTATCTATAATAATTCTGACCTGTCTGTGTCTAAAAATGACGCTTATTTATGACTCCAATCATTTAAAGTTTAAAAAATGTTAATATTTAAGCAATATTTTAGGGATCTAAAGAGAGCTGGCTAGAAACATAAAAGATAGAATACGGAAATTATCGGATCTGAATACTTAGATAACAGCCTCTACAACTAAACCCTGGCATCTGCACACTTCATGACTCTCATTACACCATCATTATGAAAATGGCAATAAAACGATTAGCATTGCAGAACAGGAAATTATTGCATATCCATGCAGAAAGTGTGACAGAATTACTCAAATTCTATCAGCAGACTGAAGCCAAGCCGACCTCTTGTTGTTGTTTTTCAGGTTTAAAAAAGAAAAAAAACAAAGCGCTTGCTGAGATTTTTACGCAGTATGAGACTAAAAACACATAAAAGTGAAGATTTCATGCATGAAACATTATCTGGAGACGCCAGACAGCCATAGATGCCACAATCACGAGAATATTTTGAGACTATTGATCGGCTCGCAGAGTCCTGCCTTTGATATGTTAATATTACCTGTAACTTTAAACTCATGCAGGACGCATGGAGTCTAGCGTATCATAAAATGAGTTGAATATTTCTTCAGCCTGCAATATTTCTTCAGCTTAGAAGCATGAAAGCAGGGTGGGTTCAGATGAGTGTGTTCTTCAGGCTGAAATCTGAGCAACCGTGAGTAAACACGGTAGATTTCACGTCACCAGGCGCTAATGGAGAACTCCAGGCATTATGGATCTTCTTGTTCAGCATTGTTTATAAATTAGAGATGAATTAACGATGCTGGGTTTTGTTCTTCAAGAGGCAGGATTATCCAGGGCACTTGTTTGTGCTTCAGCTCGTCTAAGGTTAATTGAACACACACAGCTCTCTCATTAATGCCATGAATGCTAACCTGAATCACACCAGCAGACAACAGCATTTATTAACCAGCAGCAAAAGCATATTTCCATGTTTTTCAGGGCTTTAAGTGCTTGTTTGCCAGTTCTGTGCAAACTTTAGCAGAGAAGTCGATATGTAGAGTATGATTAGTGTGTAATGTTCACCGGAGCTGCTCCACATTGAACCACAACAACAACAAACACTGCAAGGAAACTGAGCTTTTGAGAAATATTGCAATGCTTTCAATGGAAAGTTTATTAACTAAACTAGTTGTTTGGATGGCGTGCTACAGCACTACTCAGTACATATAGTGTGCATGAGATTTGTCTGTGTGCATTAAATAACTTTGAAAGACTTTTTTGGTAGCCAGTATCAGTGTTATTTTTGTATTATTTATATACTATTATTTATTTATATTTTAAATTACTTTTTATTTTTACATTTTCAGCTTTCATTTTAATATTACATTAAAATAAACTTTCAGTAATTTTATGTGCTTGTCATTTTTAAAAAATAGTTGAATTAACTAATTTTATTTACATTTCTTAGTTTTATTGTTCTGTTAGAGCATTTATTAATATTTGGGATTCACTTTTATATTTTGAACTAATTGTAATTTTTGATTGCTTTAGTCATTGTTTGTCCTTTTGTCATTTTATTACTTTTAGTTTTAACATATTTCTATATAATGTTAATTTTAACTTTTAGTGTTAAGTGCTCTTACAGTATTTGTACATTTTTTGAATTAGCTTTTTTTAATCCTTGGTTTTAATTTTAGTTTTAGTAATTTTATGTGCATTTGTCAATGTATTAGTTTTTGTTTTGAAATATTTCTGTGTAAGTTTTAGTTTTATTTATTCAGTATTTATACATGTTTTGAATTAGTTCTTATTTTTTGTATTTTCAGCTTTTATTATAAATTCGAGATTTAGTAAATTTAAGTGCTTTTTTCATTTTTATAGTTGTTTTATTTTATTTGAAATATTTCTATATAATTTTCATAATTTATATGAATAAATTTATAATTTTAAAAATATAACTTTTATTTTTATATTTTAGCTGTCATTTTAGTAAGTTTAGAAAGTTTTAGTAATTTTATGTACTTTTTGTCATTGTAATTTTAATACTTCGGCTTCAAATTATTTATTCCAGTTGCCAAAACAACATTTCTAATTTAAATGTTTTGTCGGTTTATTTATTTTATTTATTTATATATTTATTTTATTTTTTGAAAATTATTACTATTATTTATTTTATTTTTATTTATTTTTTCAGTTTTAGTTAGCACTGGCCAGTGTACAGTATATATAGTGCAGTGTAAAGTAAACAGTACATGAATATTTTCTATGAATCATTCTGTGTATACGTCAGACGCGTAGCTTTAATGCTAAGCTGGTTTTTGCTGCAGTAATGATGATTTAGTGGTGTATTTCCAGCTGTAATGGTGCCGAGTCGGTGGATGTTTATTTGAATAATTTGACACGATGGTGTGCCTTCATCCTCTCGACCCAGCTCTGTGCTGCTGTTATCACATAATATTTGGACTATTTCTGCTTATAGGCTTTGATACAATTAGAGTGAGAAATGAAAGTGAACTACACAGCAGATACTACACTAATTAATGACATGGAGTCTAATCGCTCCATTCTGCAGTTTCATTCAACAGAGAGACTTCCTTCAAACTTTTTGAAGCAATAGTTCAGCCAAAAACTCTTTCCAAACCCATATGCTGTTGTTATTTTTTTCTGACTGAATTTTCATTTGGAGTGAACTATAACTTCAACAGTTGAAAGCTGACAGAATCATCACAGCTGTCGTTTTTCACTAATTAAAGTGTCGTTAGTATAAAGGCTGATTTGGCAGACGATTGTGAGACTGGAAAACACTCCCACACACACGCTTTTACTTCCAGGGCTTCAACATTCAGTATTCAAGGTTAGCGGATTCTCTTTCTTATAAGACCAGCCCGCCATCTTCCACTTCATAATTAGTCTAATAAAACAGGTTGTCATACCAACGCAAGGTCACTAATGCATCGTATAATTTCAGACGGAAATGTTTCAGATTTTCTGCAGTCAGAGACAAAAATACTCACGAAACAAATCAAGTGTGCCGCTGGATATATTCCTGTAACTACACAAATCCATTTCTATCTGTTCTCCATCGTCAGATCTTGATCCATTTTTAATATTTCTGTGATATTTTTTGCAGATGAACTCCTCTAATCTTCTTCTAACTCTGTACTTTAGCAGAGTCATAGTCATTCTGTGGTTTGATATCAAAGTTATCAATTTTCCTGGAGTTTTCGAAGCACTTTTGAGGCCGTTTATCCTGATTGGACTGCGATTGTTTTCTCTGTTCTCTCCAAACTCATTCCATTGTCAGTCTGTGTCTTTCTCTCTGTTTTATTATTGTTATTGTTATTGTTGTTGTTGTTGTTGTTGTTGCTGTACAATAGTAAGCCAGGATCAGTGTTACTTTAGTAGGGATTGCTAGGTGGTTTCTAGTGTGTTGCTATGGCATTCTGAGGAGTTTCTATAGCATTGCCATGGCGATCTAGGGGGTTTCTGTTTCAATGGCATTCTGAAAGGGTTTCGATGTGCTTTCTAGGGCATTGCTATGGCATTCTAAGTGTTGCTAGGTGGTTTCTAGGGTTTTTCTATGGCATTCTGAGGGGATTCTAGGTGCCTTCTAGGGCGTAGCCATGGCATTCTGAAGGGTTTCTGTTGCTGTGGTGTTCTGAGGGGTTGCCAGGTGCTTTCTGGTGCATTGCCATAGCATTTTGAGGGTTTTCTAGGGTGTTGCCATGGCGATCTAGGGAGTTTCTGTTGCTATGGTATTCTGAAGGATTTCTAGGTGGTTTCTAGGGCTTTGCTATGGTGTTCTGAAAGATTGCTAGGTGTTCTGAAAGATAGTCAGGTATGGTGTTCTGAAAGATAGCTAGAATTTACGAAGGATATTTCTGATTGCTTTGGAAATTTGGTGTTCTGAAGGATTTCTAAGTGGTTTCTAGGGAGTTGCTATGGTATTCTGAAGGGTTACAGTGGTTTTAGGGCATTTCTACAGTTTTCTGAGGGGTTTCAAATGAGTTTCTAGGGTGTTGCTATGGTGTCCTGAGGGGTTGCTAGGTGGTTTTTATTGCGTTCTGAGGGGTTGCTAGGTGCTTTATATGGAATTCCAAGGGGTTGCTAGGTGGTTTTATGGTTGATAGCTGGTTTCTAGGGTGTTGCTGTAGTGTTCTGAAGGGCTGGTAGGTAATTAATAGCTAGAAGACACACACTGAAGTTGAATAGTTTTAGGAGAGTGTTCAGATCACTAACCCTGAGCATTAGTGATAGCACTGGTTAGTGTCTAAAGGCAGTGCTGTTTGCTCATTGATGTTGAGGTTTCAGAGCTGGTTTCAGATGGCTGGTTATCCAGCAGAGCATTGTTCCCGTATGGCCTGTTATCTCTGCAACCTCCCACAACCCCCTGCAGATTTCCCAGCATGCCCTGCTCCTGATGCTATAATTTTTCTGGGCTCTGCTGGGAACTCAGGGTCGTAGTTACGGTCTCTCTCTCTCTCTAATGGACGAGAGACACTGACGAACAGAGCTCAGTCCTTGCGGTTGGAGGTTTCCTTGAGAAATAATAGTTGTAGATGACGCGCGCTGCTTAGCGGTAAATCCAGCGGCCCGTGTTGGTCTTTGATGACACACTGAAGGCGTAAAGAGCCATCGGAGCAGTGGTTTGGCTCTTGTTGTTCATGCCAGCAGTGAGCCTGACAGGCTTTGTGTTATTGATCGGCGGGGACTGATGAGGGAGGATTAGGGAGCTCTGCTCTGTCTCCAGTCCTCCTCGAGTGCTGCTCTCAAACAGCAGGCCTGTCGTTCACTTCCTGTCATTCACACACACTCGTGATGCTCCAATCCGCTTTCACTGTGTGTAAATCAACTTCTTGTGTTCCACAGCAAAAATAGTCATATTGAATTTCTAGATTTTCTGACCTTAGACATGTAACTCATATGAATTGGGTAGTCTAAATACTTTTTATTATTGCTCTTTTGTTGATTCTGATTTCTTCCATTGTCCTCATTTATAAGTCGCTTTGGATAAAAGCGTCTGCTGAATGACTACATGTAAATGTAATTATTACTATTATTATTGTTATTATTATTATTACTAAATACTTTTTGTTTTATAATACAATAGTACTATCGCAGAAATAATATATTAAATAAGATTAATAATAATAATAATAATTATTATTATTCGTAGTAGTAGTATTAAATACTTTTTATTTTATAATACAATAGTACTACTGCAGTAGTAATACAGTATATTAAATAAGGCTATTTATTATTATTATTATTATTATTATTATTATTAATTATAATTATTAAATTAATATAAATGCTTGCCTTTTTATTTTACAGTAAAATAGTAATACTGCAATAGAAATATAATAAAATAACAATAATTTTTCAATAGTTTTTTATTTATTTATTAACGATAGTAAATACAATTGTAATTATTTATTTACGATGGTATTACTGCAATAGTAAATAAAAAAGAATAAAATTGAATTATAAATTTAAGTATAATGAATAAAATAAATTTAATTTGTATTGTTGTTGTTGTCATCGCTGTCATTGATTTTAAATTTGCGGCTTATTATTTTATGCTACAATACTATTATCGTAATGGTAATAGAATACTAAAATGATGCTAATATAATTTAAGAATAGTGAAATAGAATAGTAAAATTATTTTGAATAATTGTTGTTGTTGTTGTTGTTATTTATTGTTATTATTATTATTATTATTATTATTATTATTATTATTATTATGTTGAGTAGATAATTGAATTGTTATTGCACTTAAACTGAAGGAGATGTGTTTTGTGTTTTGGTGAGGATATTTGAGGGGTTTCTGTCATTATAATGCAGGATTTTCTGTTTTTATTGCTCTGTATTGATGCCTCATGATCTGTTCGTCCAGTCTGGATGAATAATCAGAAGCCGCTGTGCTTCACTGCTTCCCCTCTATTGTCTTCTTTCAATTTACACTTGAATGGCGATGGATATGAAGCTTTTAATTTGGGATGGGCAGCGCCGGGCCAGCAGTGTGTGAGCGGGGCAGGAGAAGGTCAACGCATTCAGCTGAGATGAGATGAAATTCATAAATTCATTCAGATTTGCCAGGCCTGACGGTCTTTATGTGGAGTTGACCGCAGCTCCAGACTGGAAGCACTGCTCCTTTGTTACTGGCCATTTAGCCAATTTTTGTCTTTTATCCATTTGAAGGTGACTAACAGAGACAGTTGGTCTTTTGCTAGAGGTCATAATGGTGATAAATCAGGGTTTGGTTTCAGTACTTCGCACAGAAGAGATTAAATATAAAAATCTCTAGGCATACGCACATTGCAGCTAGACTCAAAGCTTTCTTCAGGGATAAAGAGACTTTTTGTGAAGACCCAATGTAGTGGTTTGAAACGTACAGTTTTGTTTGGAGCCTTGATGTTTGGGTGGGGCAAATTGAAGGGCTTGTCCGAATTTTTTAATATGTTTTAAAAATGTTAATATGTTAGCTTACATCACAAACATGAAACATGATTTGTTATTTGCTGTTGGAATAAATTGCAAATATTTAGTTTTATTGTAGTATTTTTTTTCTTTAAGGTTTTTTAAAGAATGGTATGGACTTAAATAGTTATTATAAATTAATTATATATATACAGTGGGTACGAAAAGTATTCAGACCCCCTTAAATTTTTCACTCTTTGTTATATTGCAGCCATTTGCTAAAATCATTTAAGTTAATTTTTTTCCTCATTAATGTACACACAGCACCCCATATTGACAGAAAAACACAGAATTGTTGACATTTTTGCAGATTTATTAAAAAAGAAAAACTGAAATATCACATGGTCCTAAGTATTCAGACCCTTTGCTGTGACACTCATATATTTAACTCAGGTGCTCTCCATTTCTTCTGATCATCCTTGAGATGGTTCTACACCTTCATTTGAGTCCAGCTGTGTTTGATTATACTGATTGGACTTGATTAGGAAAGCCACACACCTGTCCATATAAGACCTTACAGCTCACAGTGCATGTCAGAGCAAATGAGAATCATGAGGTCAAAGGAACTGCCTGAAGAGCTCAGAGACAGAATTGTGGCAAGGCACAGATCTGGCCAAGGTTACAAAAAAATTTCTGCTGCACTTAACGTTCCTAAGAGCACAGTGGCCTCCATAATCCTTAAATGGAAGACGTTTGGGATGACCAGAACCCTTCCTAGAGCTGGCCGTCCAGCCAAACTGAGCTATCAGGGGAGAAGAGCCTTGGTGAGAGAGGTAAAGAAGAACCCAAAGATCACTGTGGCTGAGCTCCAGAGATGCAGTCGGGAGATGGGAGAAAGTTGTAGAAAGTCAACCATCACTGCAGCCCTCCACCAGTCGGGGCTTTATGGCAGAGTGGCCCGATGGAAGCCTCGCCTCAGTGCAAGACACATGAAAGCCCGCATGAAGGACTCCAAGATGGTGAGAAATAAGATTCTCTGGTCTGATGGCAATACATTCCCAACAGTGAAGCATGGTGGTGGCAGCATCATGCTGTGGGGGTGTTTTTCAGCTGCAGGGACAGGACGACTGGTTGCAATCGAGAGAAAGATGAATGCGGCCAAGTACAGGGATATCCTGGACGAAAACCTTCTCCAGAGTGCTCAGGACCTCAGACTGGGCCGAAGGTTTACCTTCCAACAAGACAATGACCCTAAGCACACAGCTAAAATAACGAAGGAGTGGCTTCACAACAACTCCGTGACTGTTCTTGAATGGCCCAGCCAGAGCCCTGACTTAAACCCAATTGAGCATCTCTGGAGAGACCTAAAAATGGCTGTCCACCAACGTTTACCATCCAACCTGACAGAACTGGAGAGGATCTGCAAGGAGGAATGGCAGAGGATCCCCAAATCCAGGTGTGAAAAACTTGTTGCATCTTTCCCAAAAAGACTCATGGCTGTATTAGATCAAAAGGGTGCTTCTACTAAATACTGAGCAAAGGGTCTGAATACTTAGGACCATGTGATATTTCAGTTTTTCTTTTTTAATAAATCTGCAAAAATGTCAACAATTCTGTGTTTTTCTGTCAATATGGGGTGCTGTGTGTACATTAATGAGGAAAAAAAAATTAACTTAAATGATTTTAGCAAATGGCTGCAATATAACAAAGAGTGAAAAATTTAAGGGGGTCTGAATACTTTCCATACCCACTGTATATATATTTTATTTACTTGTCAGTAATTATTTATTACACTAAATTGTTATATTTTAGTAATTTTTCTTAAAAGAATGAAATGTACTTATTCATTTGTTATTTATTAATTTTATAATAAAAAAAGATGTATTATAAATAAATATTATAGTTATTTATTTTATTTGTATTTTTATTGATTTATTATAGCATTTTTTTAAAGAATGGTTTTGTCTTATATTTTTATTATAATAAATAAATAGCTATTATAAATAATAATTACACACGCACACGCACACGCACACACACACACACACACACACACACACATATATATATAAATCATCAATACAAACCCATATGTATAAATCATCGATACAAACCCATATGTGTATATATATTGATTTATTACAATAAATTGCATTTATTTTTAGCATTTTCCTTAAATGATTCTTAAAATAATAAAATGGACTTATTTGTGTGCTTAGTATTTTATTTTAATTATAATAAATAGTATAAATACATATTTGTGTTATCTGTTTTTTTTTTTTTTTTACAGTAAGTTGCAAATATGTTTTTTTTTCTTAAAGGGCTTTTAAAAGAATTTTTCATATGCATTTTTGTATGTTATATATAAATATTATATTTGTTTTTTATGTTTATTTTTATTTCATTATATTTCTCTTTTTATTATTTATTACAGTAAATTCTAAATATTTCATTGTTATAGAATTTTTATTAAAATGGAAAAAAAATACTGTAATTTATTTAGATTTTTTTTCTGAATGTATAATTCGTGATTATGTTGCGTTTGTTGGTGGGAGCTGGTTAATATGCCGGTATCTGAATGTCTGTAAGCAGGAGAGGACAGCTGTTAATTAGTGTGACGGTCAGTGGTCATCTGAAAGAGACGAGACGCTTGTTGCATAGAAGAACGATCTCTAACCATCTCTCGCTATTTTAAATTTGGTCTTTTCCTCCACAGCAGATAAACACGGCCGGCTCAGTCTTGTGCTTCTGATGCTGCTTTGCTTTCAGAAGCAGAATAAGAGATTCAGCAAGACTTTGTGAATTAGCAGGAGAACACAGATGGTGTGAAACCAGTGAGCGAGTGTGTGACGCGTGAAGATGTGTTTCGCAGGTAATTGGTTTTGTGAAAGTGACAAGAAGGCTATTTCATCTGTTTTAGTGTTGCTCTTTTCATACAGTGAGCGTGGTGGAGATTTAAACTATCAAACATCCAAAAAGACAAAGAAAACACCATCATAACAGTAGTCCCTACAGCTCGTGCACTATATTCCAGGTCTTCGGTGTCATTTTGTGTGCACTGTTTCTTTAAGAAAAGCTTGTGATTTGTGGGATTGGCCTCTTTCTGTCCAGTGAATGAATGCAAAGGAAAAGCAGTCCGTAATGAACAAAACCAGCAGAGCTGAACTTCTCCAGACCTTCAGCAGATGCGCTCTCGTGTTTTTCATTCAGGACGAGGATACTGACAATCCGTCAACCATCAGAAAAACATTTCCATCTGTGTCTGAACAACTTCCCAGAATGCAGTGCGTGAAGCCATTAAACGGTACACTACTGTTCAAAAGTTTGGGGTCAGTTTTTGCTCACCAAAACTACATATATTTGATCAAAAATACTGAAAAAAATAAAAATAAAAATTTGTTACAATTTGAAATAACTGTGTTCTATATGAATATCTGTTAAACTGAAATTTATTTCTGTGTTCAAAGCTCATTACTCCAGTCTTTAGTGTCACATGATCCTTCAGAAATAATTCTAATACAGGTGCATCTCAATAAATTAGAATGTCGTGGAAAAGTTAATTTATTTCAGTAATTCAACTCAAATTGTGAAACTCATGTATTAAATAAATTCAATGCACACAGACTGAAGTTGTTTAAGTCTTTGGTTCTTTTAATTGTGATGATTTTGGCTCACATTTAACAAAAACCCACCAATTCACTATCTCAACAAGAAAGTTTTGCTTTAATTACGGCGAATTGAGGCAGTAATTGAAGCAAAAGGAGCCCCTACCAAGTATTGAGTACATATACAGTAAACGAACATCCTTCCAGAAGGCCAACAATTGACTAAAATTTTTTTTTTTTTTTTTTATTGGTCTTATGAAGTATTCTAATTTGTTGAGATAGTGAATTGGTGGGTTTTTGTTAAATGTGAGCCAAAATCATCACAATTAAAAGAACCAAAGACTTAAACAACTTCAGTCTGTGTGCACTGAATTTATTTAATACACGAGTTTCACAATTTGAGTTGAATTTCTGAAATAAATTAACTTTTCCACGACATTCTAATTTATTGAGATGCACCTGTATATGTCTTTACTTTCACTTTTGATCAGTTTAATGTGCCCTTGGTGGATAAAATGATTAATTTATTTAAAAAAATAAATAAATAAAACATACAAAAACACAGTAGTAACCCCATATATATTATATTGTCTTAATGCTCTTAATATTTTTTTTTAAATATTAAGAGCATTAAGTTAGCCTGAAGTTTTCATGATATGATCTTTTGATGCTGGGAATTGTGCAGCAGCGTTTGTTGACTCAGAATTGATTGTTTTTTTTTTTGCTGAAACACCTTTAAAATTCAGTGGTTTAAAACTGAACGCGGGGAACCTGGAGTATTCAGAAGTGAAGTTGAATTGAAGCGGATTAATGACTAGCTCTGTTTGCATGTGTGTGTAATCACGCTTCCCAGCTCACTGGTTCAGACGATAATGAGTGTGTCAGTGGGAAACAACATCTCCTCCTGGACCAGAGCTCGCTCTGTCTGTCATTCATCAGCATCACAGCCGTCACCTGATGAGGAATCGAATGGGACGAAACGGCTTAATGTACCGTGAAAACTTGCACCTTTCACAACTCAGACATCCTCTGCTGTTTAAGACTAAACAAGTGATAAAACTGCACCGTTTGGGAAGTTTGACACTGTGACGAAAGCGTGCATTACTTTATGAGCTTGATCTTCATGGAGGTGTCAGATCACGCCAGTGTGAGCCATTTGTGCCGTGTTTTATCACAGATTCACAGGTTTATATAAATAGTGGAACTGTCATGTTCGTGATGTAAGCAGCTGTTTATGAAGTTTTGGTCAGTGTGAGATGAACAAACTCTCCCAAACCTTCATACAGACCTCCGTTTGTGAGTTAAATCAGGCCCAGTATGAATCAGAGACACAGAGATGATACCAGACGGCATTTTCCTTCAGTCCTCAGAGGTGAAGAAGCAGCAGAATGACTTTTATTCTGGATGGAAAATAGACTGTTAAAGTTAAGTTTGACTGTGTTTAGTGCAGGGATATTTCAGATATTTACAAGCAAACATGTCTTCTCCTAAATGGCTCTTAAAAGAATGTCATGGATTTTTTAAAAATTTGAATTTTTTTTTCTATTATTTTAACTTTTTTTCATATTTCCTATTCATTTTAATAAAAAAATTATAAATAAATGACTATGGTACAAAATAACTAAATATATATATATATATATATATATATATATATATATATATATATATATATATATATATATATATATATATATATAATAAAAATAAAAATAATGCATAAAAATGTTGTCTGTTAAGAAGCCTTGAATAAAATACTATAAACCATTTAATATACTCATCAGTTTCCCTTAAAGCAGATTAGAAATATTTATTTTTATTATAGTACTTTTTTTCTGCTTAAGTGTTCTTAAAAGAATGTCATGGATTATTTGTTATTATTATTATTATTATTATTATTATTATTATTATTATTATTATTATTATTATTATATGTATAAATAGTTACGATAAAATAATAAAATATATTCATTTATAATTATTTTTATAATTAATTAATTAAAAATCCTATAAACTGGTTAATGTACTCACTAATGCATGTTAAAATGTATCACACGTTTCATTGCATTTTACTGTTATGATAAGATGTTTATAGGCTTTTGAGGAGGTTAGATGTGCAAACTCTTTATTATTATTTTTATTTGTATTAGGATAAATGAATAAATGTAATTATCAAATAATAAAAAATACAAATATAAAATAAATATAATAAATAAAAATAGTATTTAATAACAGAAATGTATTTATCATTAAATAAAAATATAATTAAAAATGTATTTTAAGAACCCTTAATATACTATAAACTGAATAATATACTCATTAATACCCCTTAAAACTACTCACATCACAATTTCATTGCATTTTACTATTATTATGAGCTGTTTATAAACTTTTATCCAGTGTTTGATCAACAAACTCCTCCCAAACCTTCATAATACCCTCTGTTTGAGTGTTGAATCAGTCCCAGTATGAATCAGAGACACTAAAATTAATACCAGACGGCATTTACCTTCAATCCTCAGAAGGGAAGAATGGCTTATTTTATTCTGACGGTTTGAAAGAGGCTGAAAAATGGACTGTTAAAGTAAACAATGACTGTTTTTGGTGCAAAAATCTTTAACAATATTACAAGTGGACTTTAGGGAAAAGAGTAAAAAGCAATGAGAGGTGTGATGTGAGCCGTTTAAAGGAGTATTAATGAGTATATTAACCGGGTGAATATAAAGCCGTTCTTCTTTAACTGCGTGATTGTTCTGGTTTTAAGGGCCATTGGTTTTACGGCTCTTTGAACTGGGTAAATCATCACAGACTTCAGAGGCTGGATAGTCCACAGTGTTCTCACTTTGGGACACTTTCACGCAATATTGAACAGGCTATGATTTTCGAAATGAGAGGTATGAAACTGAGTATTGTGAGTGTATTTTTCAGAGCTGCCCTTGAGCATCATGTAAACTCAGCGCTGCTGTGATTGGTGTGTTTCTCGGGACATCCTTTTGAAGGTCATTCGTAACACACAGCTAAAACAGCGTCTTGATTTCATCTCCCGCTGCTTTCAGATCCAAAGGTCAAGACTCTGTTTACAGCGAACGCAGTACTTACTGACAAACAGGTTATTTTGTGTTGTTAAATCTGCATTTTTTTCTACTTTCTGGTCTGTTTGGCCAAAACAGGATTACGGCCGTGTTGCATCAGTGTTACGTTCAGATGTAAAATTGAAGCGTCTGTGTTGACGGCGTGTTGGCTGTGTGTGTGAAGCGGTGAACGTGATTAATTAGTGATTTGGTTGGCATGGAATGGTGTTGTTGATACACTGTGATGAGGGATGAAGGATCACAGTGTCATTGATGATATTTGGATGTTGTTTTGTACAGCAGAGCCACAATGTGTTTGCTCTGTTCTGGCCTTACTGACTATAGTTTACCTGTTTTCTAAAAATCTTTGCCAGTAGCAAACAGGGTTATCATCGTCAACTAAAACTAAAACCACAAAAAAAGTTAAACTTTAAAACTTTAAAGTTTAAATCAAAGTAAAACTCAAGTAAACTAAAAAACAAAACTAAAAACCTAAACTTAAAACTGTATAGACATATATTAAATAAATAAATTAAACTAAAATTGCTAAATCTAAACTACTAAAACTTAATCTAAAATAAAAAGAAAAAAAGGAAAGGGGAAAAAGATCTAATTCAAACAAAATTGTTCAACCTAACTAACATTTAAAATACAAACAGAAAATAGAAAAATAAAAACAAATTCAAAATATTGACTAAAACTATAATGCTTTTCTATGCTAATAAAATGACAAATACTAATAAAAATGGCGAAAATGGTCAACAAAAATGCTAAAACATTTTAAAATTAAAATTAAACCAGAAAATATAAAAATAAAATAAAAATATAAATAAAAATATTGACAAAACTTTAATGCAATGTTATACTAATAAAATAACAAATATTATTAAAAAATATAAAATATATTGCACAATAAATTTACTATAACTAAAATTGAAAAAGAAAATAGAAAAATAAAATCTAATTCAAAATATTGACAAAAGCTGTACTGCTAAACTCTAAGGCAAAAACTATAAAACTAGTGTGTTTGTGTGTGTGTGTGTGTGTGTGTGTGTGTGTGTGTGTGTGTGTGTGTATGCGTGTGTGTGTGTGTGTGTGTGTGTGTGTGTACATGCCGCTTGAGCTAATTCAGTAAATATTCAGATATGCTTTCTTTCTCTTGTATAGCTTTGTGAAATCTGATTCATTTTAGTAAATCATTTCATTTGGATGGTTCACTTCTTTTGAAGATTCAGATTCATTTGCATATCTTATAAGAAAATCTTTTTTCATATCAGATTATTTAGTTAAACATTGTTATTTATCACTGTTTTTGACTCAAAGTGCTTTGTTTTGTGGAAACTGTGGTACATTTTATCATTTAGGATTCTTTGATGAACAGAAAGTTCATAAGAACAGCATTTGAACATTATAAATGTCTTTACTGTCACTTTTGACCAGTTTAATGTGTCCTTGCTGAATAAAATTATATGTTAAAAAAAAACTTATTTATTTGCATAAATAATGAAAGTACTGCATAAAATGATCATCCAGCAAGAGTTTATAAAACTGACCTGCAGCATATAGAAACGCTGAACAAAAGTGATTAGAGCCTGGAACTGGAACTGAGCTGGAAACCTCAGTCCTGTTTACTGCGCTGTTTTATTCTCATACATATCATAAAACACAGGGAATTGGCTTTATGTCTTATGCGAGTGTGATGATGTTTGGAGTCCATTACAGGACGTGGTGCTCCGAACACCTGCTGTCAGAAAATATGAATGACAGAAACCCAGCAGAGCTGCGTCTGAGCGGCTCAAATGAAGAGAAGTGGCTTATAAATGATTCAGCTCTGCTCGTTTGCGTCTCTGCCGCCGAATTTGTTCTGTTTTCATAAGACGGCAAACTGACTCTCTCAAAATGGCCGCTGATGCACGAGAGAGAGAGAGAGACAGAGAGCATCTCCTCGCTAATGTTAGGCAGCTCTGTTTTCTTCCCGAGCACATTGAGCCCGTGATGCTAAAAACAACCTGACGGCTAGGAAGAGAGAGAGAGAGCCGTTATGGATTATTATTACAGCATGTAAATATTACAGCAGGACACTGAGAGAGAGAGAGAGAGAGAGAGATCAAAGTGTTGTGCTTTTGGGAGGAGAAGAGAAAGAATCATACTGACTCACTGCAGCCTAAATAGTGCACTAGATATACTTTATAACGTGAAATCACACCGGCTGCCTGCACCATATTTGATTAATCAAATCCAATACTTGTGTAGTACTAATTTTAGGCTGCTGATTTTAAAAATAGAGTCTGTTTTGCTGGAGCACGTCACACTCTCTCATTAAACATGATGCATTTTGTAACATTTTTGTTTTTGATAATCATTAGTATGGTGATGAAGTCTCGTATTTTCCTTTAATCAGCAGAAAAACACCACAAACACATGATTCCTGCTTGAATCTGAGCCAGATTACAACTGTTTGTTCAATGTTTGACATTAATTTATGCCTAATCCTGACAGGGGAAAATGCAAACGTGAGCCAGATGTTTGCATCTGCAAGTTTTACTGCATCCAAACAGACACAGAACATTATTAAGTATTCATTATTAAATTAAATAAACATTAGGCCTTTTTGCAAGGCAGCCTTTTTTTCCTCCAAGATGTGGGACTGTGTTATGATTAGTGCTTTTCAAATCAGTTTATTGATAGTTTTAGACTGTTTTATCGGTCAGTAATTGTATCAAATTGCTATAATTTTCAAAAGTGTTAAGTTGAAATTTAAAGGTGCAGTGTGTCAGAACTGCTTATCAAACTGATAGCCCCGCCTACAAACTTGTGATTGGTTGAGCCAGTAGATTAACACATTGATGTTTTGAAAGTGTTAGTGTTTTTCAGGAGTTAGTTGACATTTAGTGAACTGAATTGTTTATTTTATTTAAAAAAACATTATGTTGAAAATAATTTAAAAGTTTAAGTTACCAGCTTTATTTTCTTTAGTTTATCCTGTTGTGTGTGTGTGTGTGTGTGTGTGTGTGTGTGTTTACAATAAAATACTGTATTAATAATTTCATTGCAGGTACAGGTAGTGTTATTTTAGTAGTATTTATATACTGTTATAGTTTTTATTAATTTTTAGTAATTTCATATGCGCTTTTGTCATTTTTATTAGTTTTTGTTCTTATTAAACATTATTATTTACATTTCACTTATTTATTTAAAAAGTTTTAGTTTTATTTATTTCCAGTTAGTAATTTTAGTTCTTCAACTTTGTTCTTTAGCTTTGTTAGTTGCCAAGGCAAGGTTTTTAATTTTTTTTTATGTATTTATTTTTTGTTTTACCTTTTTTGTGTAATATTTCTATAGTTATACATTTTAATCTGAAATGTATTAATTTATTATTTCAGCATTATTTCAAATAACAAAATGTTTTTAATAGATTAAATTGTAGTTATTGTTAATAATAACCATTTACAGGTCATTTTCTGTTGTAGCTACAAACAGATCACGCTGCATTATGGGATTCTGCGATGGTGGAATACCCATAAGCCCTTGCACTAGGTTAATTTAATTATGCATGCTAGGGCAATACATTGGGGGTTTATGGAGACATGCACAAAAGTTGTTAGAATTAATAGAGGTTTTAGCGCTATTTAGTGCTGTTGGTAAGTAGTTGTTGTGTCACCGTTATGGTGATTAGTGTTCCCTATGGCAGAGACCTTATTAACTTATTAATTAGTTTCCACCCAGCCAGTGTAATACTGTTACAGTAGAATATGACAGGTTAAACATGAAGTCACATGGAGAAAAAAAGATCTAATAGGATCATAATTTGAGATCAAGGGTTGGAAAATAAATGATAGTTGTTTTGGTTTGTTTTGAGCATAATGTTCCACCACATTTATGAATTCATAAATGTATATAATATGACAAACGATTGATATGATTGCTAGGTGTAGTTACTGTGTTTTGCCTTTTCAGGATAGTGTATAATTTAGTTTGATAAACTTATTTATCATGTTTTGCTTGGATGTACACTACTGTTTAAAAGATTGAGGTCTGGAAGATTTTTTGTTTTTTATGTTGTTTTTGAAAGAAGTTTCTTCTGCTCATCAAGGCTGCATTTATTTGATCAAAATATAGTAAAACTGAGAAATATTATTACAGTTTAAAATAGCTTTTTTTCGATGTCAATATCTGTTAAACTGTAATTTATTTCTGTGATCAAAGCTGAATTTTCAGCATCATTACTCCAGTCTTCAGTGTCACATGATCCTTCAGAAATCATTCTAATATGCTGATTTGCTGCTCAAGAAACATTTCTGATTATTATCAATGTTGAAAACATTTGTGCTGCACAATATTTTTTTGTGGAAACTGATACATTTTATTTTTTAGGATTCACAGATGGATAGAAAGTTCAAAAGAACAGCATTTATTTGAAATATTTTAACATTATACATGACTTAACTGTCACTTTTGATTAATTCAATGTGTCCTTGATGAATAAAAGTATTAAGTAAAAAAACAACAACAAATAAATAAGTTTTATATATATATATATATTTGTATGTGTGTGTGTGTGTGTGTGTATGAAAAAAATATTTTTGAAAGAAATGAATATAAATATTTTATTTGTAACTTTTTAATGTAGTGGATTGTTAGATTACAGTATATAGTAAAGTATTTTTAGCATGTTTATGTTTTAATATCTCATATGGTGACGCGTATGAAAACAAACGCCTCGTTTCACTCCAGCGGTTTGATGCTAATGCCATCAGAAGAGTGTTGGATGCTAAACATGTTCCTGTGCTCTCCAGCGCTTAGGTCACACGCTCTTCCTGCGTTGTTTTTTCATTTAGCCGTATCAGGATGCAGAATATCCCACGATGCCTTCATCGCCCGCCGTCTCCTGCTTCAACTTCCCGCCGCCATTTTGCCTGTTTTCCTCCCATCAAACAATAGTTTCCCGCATCCAACACTTGTTTTGAGGAGCGCCAGAGTGAATATTTAAAAGAGCTCTTCTTTAAGATTTCATCAGAGGCGCTGGGGGTTTGTGAAGGTGACACATTCCTCCGCAGCAGCTGCGATGCATAATGGATGGGCCCCGGGTGCCGAGCGGAGCGAGTACAGATGTTAAAGCACTCCTGTAGGACTTCTTCCGCATTTGGAGAGGACAGCCATCCTCAGCCTCCAGCGTTCGCCTGTTTGCCACTGAAAGAGGAGTTTTTTTCAACTGCTTACACATATCTTTGTCACACAGTTTCTGAAAGCTGACACTCAAACAACAGAAGCACACACCAAATCTGCAAAACCATACACTAATTCTCAGCCTTTGACTCAGTTTTCAATTTCATAAAACACTTTTTGCAAAACACAACACACAATTCTCTATGTAACACACACAAATCTAACAGGAATTAATATTATGGCAAAGGTTTTGCAATGTTTGTATGTTTGCAAATGTTTGCTTTTGAGATGTGTTTGTAATATTTTGAATGTAGTGCTTCATTTTGCAAGAGATGTGAGGCATTTTGCATTTTGTGTGTGCAATTCATGGATTTTTGTGTAAAGTTTTGAAAAAAAGAGGCAAAGTTTTGAAAATGTGTGTAAGCAGTTGAAAAAAACTGTAAATGCACATCTACACAGCTACACATGCTTGATGTAATTCTTTTCTTTCGTGTGTAATATTGTATTCACAGCCACAAATGCTTACAGTAAAAAAACATCCCTGCTTTCCTGTTTATCGTGCATTTTTCAACATCTCTCAGCCAATTACTTTCAGTCTTGTATATAAATGTACATAGGAGGTCATGAAAGAAGAGCTTTAGGTTTTGAATAACTGTGTAAATGATATATCCAAAAATATAATATTAAGGTGTTTGCAACGTAAGACAAATGTTTGCTTTTGAAATGTGTTTGTGATATTTTGAATGCAGTGCTTCATTTTGCAAGAGATGAGGCATTTTGTGTGTGCAGTTTTTGGATTTGTGTGTAAAGTTTTGAAAATTTGTGTAAGCAGTTGAAAAAACTAATGAGATGGGCGACACAAACGCATCCACCCCGCGTGTGTGGAGGAGGCCGTATAGTATCTCCAGGATCTTTGATCTCGTCTTTAATATTAGATGTTCTCTCCTCCCAGAAACATAATCTGATTATTTTCCTTTAGTGCTTCAGTGGCGTCTTTTCTTCTCTAATTGACTGATTTTTGGCTACAGGAATTTCTCTGAATCCGGAAACATTTAGACACATGCACGCAGTGGAAAGACAGTTTGCAAGTATCGTTAAGTAGAAGAGATCTGAACAACGTTCACAAATTATACTCGGTTTATGCAAGTACATGAATGCAGATGCATGATGTCAGGACAAATTCATCATCTTATTCATAATGTTAGAGCAGGTTTTTAACTAACAGCAATCAAACTAAGTAGGCAATATCAATTTGAATATCACCTAATAATGTAATCTATTAACTATGCATAAAAACCTGTCTGTTTATGGGTGTTATGCCATAACATATTTTTAATATGACTGACTTTATATTTAATATGAATTTAACATTGAAAGATTATGTGGATAAAAACATTGCAAGTTAGGCTACTAATCATAACACTTTCATTGTACAGAAAGAGAGCAAAGAACATTTACATTATCAAAGAACATTTTCACTGACAGTCTAGTTCAAGCACTCTCAAAAACATTAAAATCACTGAAGCTGTTTAGGCCTACACTATGAAATTAATATCTTACAGATTGGTACATTTGCGCTTTGTAGTTTCTGACAAGAGAATTCGCCAGAAAGAGGTATTCAGTCAGCGAGCGAGTGAAGAAAACACCGGCATTTTAGCGATGACTCATCTGAACACCTCTGATTGGTCATTGCATTCATAAACTCAACAGAATCGTGTGTGATTGGTTATAATGCGCAGTGCTGTAAAAACGCATCTGTATCTGGCTCAGCGCCAGACAGCGAACACAGATTTGAATTTAGCAGCTGATGATATGAGGCACTGAACGTTCTAATCACGCCAGTGTGATTGTATTAAATATAGAAAAAAATAATCGGCTATTTTTTTGGAAGTTGCATTCAAAATCCACTTGGCTCAAAAATCTGAGGGCACATGTGCCCCCTCACTTTGAATGGGCATGACGCCTCTGATCTCAAGGCAGCTGAGACCATAGTCACCAAGAAAACAATTGGTAACACACTACGCCGTGAAGGACTGAAATCCTGCAGCGCCCGCAAGGTCCCCCTGCTCAAGAAAGCACATGTACAGCCCATCTGAAGTTTGCCAGTGATTCAGTAGGCTTCTAGGCCTCACTAGGCTTAGATGGGTAGGACTATCAGAACATGTTATTTTATGGTTCACTGCTTACTTATAGGGTAGAACCCAATGTGTCCAGGTGGAAGGTGTTCAGTCAGATCTTTTGCAAGTTGTCAAGGGAGATCCACAAGGATCTGTGTTGGGACCATTATTATTTAGTTTATATATAAATTGCCTTGATTTTAATATCGATAAAGCAAGGTTCCATTTTTACGCAGATGATACTATTGTATACTCTTCAGCTCCCTCTAAGCAACAATCAGTGGCTGCATTACAGTCTGTTTTTGATATTATCCAAAACAGGTTTCGTGCTTTGAAGTTGGTTTTAAATGTTGAAAAAACAAAATGTATGCTATTTTCAAATTCTAGAACTTCTTTAGAAAATTCTATTGTCCTTCAAACTTCTCAGGGGAGCCAAGTTACCTCAATGTCAGAGTACAAATATCTGGGTATTATCATTGATAACAAATTACGTTTTGGTTCACATATTAAGTATCTGAGTAAAAAATTAAAGAAGAAGTTAGGGTTATACTTCAGAAATAAGTCATGTTTCCCATTTAAGGTGAGGAAAAAATTAGTGTCGACTACATTTCTACCGATTCTCGACTATGGGGATGTAGTTTACCAGCATGCCCCCTCTTACCTTCTTTCTTCCTTGGATGCTTTGTACCACGGTGCTCTGAGATTTATAACTGATTGTAAATTTCTAACCCATCATTGTGAATTATATGAAAGAGTTGCATGGCCTTCCTTGAGAATTCGGAGAAAAATGCATTGGCATTTGTTGATATATAAGGCAATTTTGGGCCATTTGCCAAATTATCTCTGTTGTTTTATACAAAGAACTTTGTTTGGAAATCATTCATTACGTTCTCAATCAAATTATAATCTCTGTGTGCCCTTTGTCAGAACTGAGCTTGGTAAAACCTCTTTTAAATATGCTGCCACCTCAGATTGGAATCTTCTCCAAAAGGAGATGAAGTTACAAAACTTGGTGTCTTATAATTATTTTAAGTCCTTACTAAGTAATCTAGAGAACAACTTAACGGTGTGTAATTGTTTCTAACTGGTAATATGTTGGTTTTGTAATGTATGTCGTAACTGTGTTGTTTATTTGTATATGCAAACTCGGCTGCCTATCTTGGCCAGGACACTACTGGAAAAGAGATTTTAATCTCAGTGAGTCTTTTCCTGGTTAAATAAAGGTTCTATAAATAACACTTTTGAAAGGCTATTAAAGAAGCTTTTACAGTCATATAGTATAGTTATGACATTGCTGATGAAACACTGATTTTAGAACTTCAACTTAATTTTTTAGTTTCAAATTTTTTAAGTTTTTTAATTTTACGTTAAGTTTATTAGTTTTCTATTATTTATATTTTATATTTTTTTTTCAGCTTCATTGCAATTACACTAATAAAATATATTGCAATTTATATGTTGCTTGCAAAAAAAAAAAAAAACTATTTTGGAATAATACTACTTTTGGGTGGCTGTCAATGGAGAAAGATGCTGTTTATAACAGTTGTTAAAACAGTTATCTGAATTATCACACATCTGATTTAATGAAGCAGACATCTGAAGGAAACTCTGTGGCTCCACTGAGTGCTGAGATTTGTTTTTGTCACACTAATGTAATTGTGTATGTTAAGCGTGTAACACGGGACACGCTCGCAATGTGTCGAACAAGAGTTTGTGTCTGTGTTGATGTTCTGGCGAAGTGTTTGTTTCAGGCCTGAATCTCTCCAAAGATAATGTGTCATGTCATATGACATTACAAATTAATGAACTGAATGCATAATGCACAAATTTAAAAATAAAAATGTTTGTACAAGCTTTTTTTTGCGTCAAAAGAGAGGAGAATGATTTCTGAATAAGACGGAGCCTCAGCTTTAAAGGAATGTGAGCGTTGAAGCGTTGCAGGCCGTGTGAGGAATCACCGTACCACCATACCAAAAAGTCAAAATTTGATTTTTATTTATTTTTTAGGAACCTTTTCCAGTGTGTCTCTGACTCTTATAATTGTGTTTTTGCTGCTATACATTTAATATAGCCCTATGAAAGCTGTTTTATTTTCACGAATTCTCAAATTAAATTTTAGTAAATAAAAAGACTGATTAATTAAATCATGAAGCGTATGCAATTTAATAATTTATATATATAAAAATAATAAATAAAAAATTACATTATAGGGCCCTTTAAAAATAGTTTTATTTTTT
This sequence comes from Spinibarbus caldwelli, assembly GCA_039654775.1. Classification (NCBI taxonomy): domain Eukaryota; kingdom Metazoa; phylum Chordata; class Actinopteri; order Cypriniformes; family Cyprinidae; genus Spinibarbus; species Spinibarbus caldwelli. Next base: position 2,326,564 of record CM077252.1, read on the forward strand.
CGTATATTCCATTTTTTCACCCCAAATTCCATGTTTTCTGCTTTTATTGTTCTGAATTCCATTCCCATTTTAATGGTTGAATTAAATTTTTATAATCAAAAAGCATATCTAATCAACTGAATTAATAAAACCTTAACAATTTAATAATTTATTAAAATTAAAGAAAGAAAATAAATGATACAATTCAAAAAAATCATTATTAGTATCAGAATTAGTATTTTTTTTTTCTACTACTAAAAATCACCTTGCTACGTGTACTGCGTTAGGCTAACTGAGACTTGTTATAGCACTTGCATATCATTGCTCTTTTGTTGATTTTGATTGCTTCCATTGTCCTCATTTGTAAGTTGCTTTGGATGAAAGCAACTTGGATGAAATGTAAATGTAAATTTAATACTTCTATTTTTAAAAATTACATTCTACTGAGCTCTTCTATAATATATTACAATAGAAAATATATTTATATGTATAATATAATAATATAATAATGTATTATATTTGTATAATATAGTATTGCTGTATTTTTTTGTCAAATAAATGCAGCCTTGGTGAGCAGAAGAGACTTAAATATTTAAAGATCTTAATTATAACTTTTCACCAGTACTGTATATTTTACAAGCAACATATAAATTACAAATATTTAATTGTATTACAGTGTGTGTGTGTGTGTGTGTGTGTGAGAGAGAGAAATGTATGTTTTTTTTTTGGGCCAATCACCTGAGCTGTAAATATCATGTGACTGATCACGCAATATAAAAACTCAGAAAAAAAGAAACAGAAAAAAAATAAAACATTTCAAATAATGTACATCTGTGGTGACGCAAACAAACATCCTAAACACCCGTTTCTGTACTAATTAGCATTCTAAACACTGTCTGTATGTTGTGTTGTGTGTGTGTGTGTGTGTGTGTGTGTGTGTGTGTGTGTGTGTGTGTGTGAATCTTGTAAAGGCTTGTAGGTTTACCAGCATTAAATTACATTAAGCGGTCTGAGTTAAAGCCACACACACACACACATCATGACTTGAGCATCATGAGAACATATCATAATCCTGTGGAGAGATTACACACATAATCTACAGGAAATTACAAAAGCATCTTTAGGGAATTAAGCAATTGTGCAGTGTAATCCACAGCAGAAAAAGCTCTTTACAGGAACACTGCGGCTGATTTTCTCGAGCCACGCTCACTGTTTATCTTTCCAAACACGATCTCTGAACATCTGACATTCGTCCAAGAAGAACTGTGAGGATGAACCAAGATTTTGTGTAGTATTTTAGCCACTGCCAAACACACACACACACACACAAACACGTGCAGTGGATAATTGTGGCAGTGCTTTAAAACACTGCAGAGTGACAGAACGAGTTAAAACAGGTCACCCACTCAACCAACTAACCGCCCATGCACAGTCAGAGCCACATATTCATGCAGATGTTGTATTTATGAGCTCTGAGATGTTGTTTGAACAAAACATCCCATAATTAGCCAATAACAAGATTCCAGCACCTTTTATTCTGCAATATTGAATCGCTCTCTGGATCTTCTGCTCTGTTTAGGGAGGAACGAACTAAAAATAGCCATTAGAGTTCATTTCAGTGAGACAGTTAAAGAAAAACGATTCAAAAACAAGGACGACCTGTACAGGGAATGAATCAGTGAATATCATTTTGTTCCCTCTGCAGGACATCCCATTTTGCATTTTCATGTTTATAATGAAATATTTAGTTCATTGTGTTTTTGCATTTCATTTAATTGTTTTTTTTTTTTTTAAGGTATATTAGCTGTTAGCTTAAGGTATTAATTGTCTGTTTGAGACACATTTATTTAAGTGTAAAATTATTACAAAATTTTACATTTATATATTGATATTTCATGTAAATGAAGATCCTCATTGCTAATGGTCCTCATAGCTAAATGCTGAGAGAGAAAAAAAAAAATCAATGAATTCATTAATTTATATGTAACTTTTTTTTTTTTCCTATTTTTTTGCTGATGTACCAGATAAGTGCTGCTAAGTACCGCAGAAACTAACTAAATAAAATAAATAAATATATTTATTTATTATATTTATTTGTTTTCATATTATATTATATTTAGTGCTGGGCAATGATTAAAATGTTTAATTGCGATTAATCGCATTATTATGCACAAAATTCAATAATGAATTCAAAAATATTTTTCATTTAAAAGTACTGCAATATGAACAAGAGTGCAATAACATTTTGTTTGCAAACACTTTAAACAAATAAGGTGCTTTTTTACCGCAGTATTCCTTTTACATAGCCTAGTATCAGTTGAAATATTTATTTTACTTAAACATTACTGTAAACATTACTTAAACATTAATGTGATCAAATTAAATTTAAAACCAAAGCTATATGTCACTGCCAGGGCATTAATGTTTTTATAGAAAATATTTTATAGTTTGTTATAGAAAAACAAGTTATGCTCAGAGTCCAGAACCTCGATCATAACATTATAACAGGCACCTTCCGAGTAGAGACCTGCACGATCGCAGGATCCAACGCAGCAGAGTGCGGCACGGGACAACACCTGATGGGCGAGTGCGAGTGCGGGCGGGTAGACTCGTGTGTGTGGGATCATGCGGGAGAATAAGGGTGTACTCACACTAGGCAATCTTAACCGTGCCCAAGCACGTTTGACCTCCAGAGCCCGGTTCGTTTGACTAGTGTGATCGCTCCGTGCTGCGCTCGGGCGCGGTTCGTTTAGCCGTCCCTGGCTAGGTTGGAAGAGGTGGGCCAGAGCGAGGTTCAGTTGGGCTCAGGTAGTGGTACACGTGTAGTGTGAGCGGAGCGCGGATGTTCTGATATGTGCAGCATGAATGCATATATATATATATTGTGAGAGTGCCATGTGTCACTGAACCCCAAACGACTCAAAATAATAAACCACAAAGTTAACAAAACAATGCACTCCACTGTGCTGAGCAAGAGCGCTTCTCTGCTGTCTTCACGTGCTATCATAAACTTCCTGTTTCCCACTTATGAAGTCATGAGCGCTTCATGTGAGCGCTGCTGCAGTCTTAGGCCCTCCCCAAATGCTCTCATTGGTTGAGACGCGTGATGATGCTCATCCCAAGCCAGTACTGATCAACATCCCTCCAACCCCCCCCCCCCCCCCCCCCCCCCCCCAAAAAAACACTGCGTTAATACACAATAAAATAATTGTTGGTGTTAATTAATTAATGCATTACCGCGATAATAACGCATTAACTTGCCCAGCCCTAATTAAATTATATAAGTTATGGTAAATTATGCAAAAATGCATGTTTTTATTTATATTTAATAGGTTTATACACACACACACATACACATATACATATATATATATATATATATGTATGTATGTATATGTGTTTGTGTGTGATTATGTCATGTAATTTTACAGACTGTTTACATTGGCTATTCACCAGCTGCAAAATTTCCAGCCTTACTTTTTAAGGAGGTGACCTCAATTAGAAAGTTCAGAGTGCTGAGGGCCTGGAGGGTAATTTATGATTACATTCAAGTATGTTTTAATATTACCATTCAACATAAAGGCAGAAAAATGACACTGATGCTGAAATATGCTGAAATAGAAGTGAAAATAACAGCCGGTCACCTTCATACAAATTGGCGTCTGCCCCGGTAATAAACATTGATTTGAGCGACACCCCGGCAGATCAGCGAGCGATTATTCTGCCATTAATGTTACATGCTTTAGATCTGCTCCTGCAAAATAAAACATTCATACGGGTCGTTCTGCGGCGAGCGGCCAGGAATATTAAAACCGGCCTGATGCAGAGACGAGAGAAGAACAAAGAGCTGTTACGACGCAAAGTCAGAGACGATGAAGGCAGACGTGTGCGAACACTAATGAGCCTGTTGTTGGTGGATGGAGTGCTTCTGTGTGAAGTGCCACTCAATGAATTATGGGTAATGTGCATGTGAGCTCACGTCTTGTGTTCAGTCAGTGAGCTGTGATCTGCCTGCCAACTTACAACAACACAAAGACTATCAAACACACGTTACACACACTAAAGACCTCCAGACCTCATCATTCTTATGAAACACTTACTGAATAATAGACAAGTTAGACACACATTTCCATTAAAACACTGCCAGCTTCCAGCCCAAAATCTGCTTTATAGTTCTGCTTTGAGAAGTATTTTGAAGCTGAAATGGATATGAAAATTTCGAAGGCCTCTAAATGATCAACATGATCAAAACTTTGCTTTATCTGTCATCTGATTGATAGTTTTGAGGGGTTTTTATCCAGTAAAAGCTCTTTTAGTGTAATTGTACAAACATCCAGCTTCAACTGGTGCTTCACATGTCTTTCTGCTGTCAAATCTTGACTGATTTTTCTCAAGTAAACATCAGAATAACTGTAGTCATATTTCCAGATAAACACTTACTGGTGTTACGGAGATGAGAGACGTGCAGATCCATGTGCAAGCTTTTTATTTACAAAGGCGTGGTCAGGAAACAAGCAAGGGTCAAACAATGGCAAACAGGTATATCACAGGCAAGACAAAGAGTAATCCTAGGGCAAGCGTAGGTCTGCGATCGGCAAACAATATCCAACAGGGCAAGGCAGAGAGATAATCCAGGTACACGAGCAATAATCCAAACGAGGTGCAAACAGAGTCCGAACGGCAAAGCAAAGGGTTAATCCAGGAAACACAGGCAGAAATCAAAACAGAGAAAACAGGCAAGGCAAGACTACGACAGCTAAGTGGGCTCCGTAGAGTAGCTATCGCAAGGAGAGAGATATATGCGTACAATACTCGGCCCTGACAGAGAGGAAGTCCAAGGCTTATAAAGCGTGTCTGATGGGATCAGCTGTGTAGTCAGTGCAATATGTGATTGATGACAGCTGTGATCAGTGCAGTGGAGGATGGGAAATGTAGTCCGGGGGTGACGTGCAACAGTTAGTGTAGTGCAGGAGTCAATGTGGCGAACGAGTGACCTCTGGTGGTGAGTGAACGGAAGTGCATGGACCAGATTCGTGACAACTGGACTGAAGCAGCTCAGCTTTACTTGATTCTCCATCAATCTTTTTTTTTGTTTTGAAAAATCAGTGCGTCTCAAATCTGATCATCAGGATCTTTTGAGGAACGTTTGTTACCAGAAGCTTTATTTTCACTGTTCCTGAGCGGAGGAATGATCTTCACAAGCCTCCAAAATATCTCACATCTGAGGAACGTTTATTTCTTCATCTCTCAATCAGCATTGGATTGCATTGCATTATACGTTTGGATCATTTCAATCTCATCTTACTAAAGGCCCGTTCACACCAAGGACGATAACTATAAAGATAACGATATTAGCGGCCACACCAGTATCGTCTGTTTATTCTAAGCGCACGTGCGTCTGCCGCTTTAAATTCACGGTCTCCTTATAGCAGGATGGATTCTGATTGGATGTCAGTGTTTGTATTGTTCATCAGCTGGAAAAAATATTTCTGAAAGTGATTCCAACGATATCGGTTCTCTATGCCTTTATCGTTATAGCTGTGGTGTTGGCTCTGCTATTCTTTAATACTGAGAACGATTTTTAGAACTATATCTTTATCGTTATCTTTATAGTTATCATCCTTGGTGTGAACGGGCCTTTAGACATATTGGAGATATAGAGTGATGACTGATATTTATATTGTTTTATAAGTGTCTGATATACTGTCATAAAACTGAATATTAGTGTGAAATGTGCTCTCGTTTTGATTAGTTTATGCATGTTTCTTATGATTTCATTGTGCATGTTATTAAATATATAATTGTTTTCCCATCTGTGTGGCTTTGCTGTTATCAGCAGAAAAGGAAAGAGGTTGAGAGGAGGTGAAAGTTATTTCACATATATATTTCATATATATTTTGTGGACAGTTGATACTCAAATCAGTTATTTTTCATCTTTAGAATGACGTGCACTGATGAATCATTCACAATAACAGCAGAAGCATTGATTTAGAGACTCATTTTTGACGTCATGTCATCTGTAAGATCCATCTCTGGCTCTTTGGCCACTCTAAGCATAATCCTACTGGTTATTAATACATGGTTTCAGTCCTTCAGGTATCGATTCCTGCAGCTTCTCTGTGAGATCAACCTGATGAGAACTAATCACATCAGCTGAGCTTTGAATGTGCTGTCGATATAAAGCTGTGGTACTCACAGAACACCCTCCTGTGTGTGTGTGTGTGTGTGTGCGTGTGTGTGTGTGTGTTTGTGGGTGTCAGCAGATTTCACAGCTAAAGAGGTCACAGTGAGAGGAGCTTATGGATAATACACAGCTATGCAGTACTGTATATATACTGTACATTGTATGTGAATTTTCTGTATGCATAGAATATCTGTATGCATTTTACCGTATATAATGTGTTCGATCAAATGTATCACAGTTTCCACAAAAATATTGGGCAGCACAACTGTTTTCAACATTGATAATAATCAGAAATGTTTCTTGAGCAGCAAATCAGCATATTAGAATGATTTCTGAAGGATCATGTGACACTGAAGACTGGAGTAATTATGCTGAAAATACAGCTTTGATCACAGCAATAAATTACATTTTAACATATATTCAAATAGAAAACAGCTGTTTTAAATTGTAATAATATTTCAAAATTTTTACTCTATTTTTGATCAAACAAATGCAGCCTTGGTGAGCAGAAGAGGCTTTTTTCTAAAACAGAAAGTCATACCGAACATCTTTAAGCTGAAATGAAAATTTTAGGAATATACAGAACTAAAAAGAGCAAAAGCATGATATTACAGCAATTTTAAATTTTGAACCACCTAGTGGTTAAAATTGCTGTAATATCATGCTTTTGCTCTTTTTAGCTCCATATGTTCCTTCTGAATACAATGAAACCCATTGTTATAAGGTCATTCATATTTCCCGTCTGTCATTTTTAATCGCACATTTTTCAGAGAAAGATGGCAAATGGGTCATCTGTGTCTTGTCAGTGTTTTCTAGCTGTGCCTTTGAAGCCAGCCCTGAGGGTCTCGCTGAGCCTCGCTGGTCAAAAGTTAAATCTGCTCCTAACCTTTGAAGCGATTATCCTAAAATCACATTTCTGCTGGCATCTGAAGCGGGCGATTGTGCCGGAGTTGCTGCGAATCCGCCGAAGGCCTCGTAATTGCTGCTCGCAGCTGTATTTTCACATTTCAGTATGGAAGGTCACGTTTCCATTTTTACTTTCCAAATCACAGGGATACTCACCCTAATCCCGCAGAAGGGGATTTGAGAGCATCCTGACTGTAAAGTGCAGCTCTGAGGAGCTTTTTAAACTGCAAACACGAGGGGAGATTCAGCCCTCATTATGAGAGCTGGATAAGAGAGAATAATGTGGTGGCTTGAAGTGATAAAGAGAGGAATAGAGAGCGACGCGTTTGAGAAAAGCACAAACAGCACAGTGGAGAGTGAAGAGTGCACTCTGATCAACAACATGTGGAGATAAAAAGTGCCTCGTCCTGTTTGACTAAATGTTATCGCACCGTCCCAGAGGGGTGTGTGTGTGTGTGTATGTGTGTGTCTGCTTTTTTGACATTAGACAAATTGATCATACAGTAACTTTTTAAACAGTTTAGACACTGTTCTAATGACAGAGGTCTGATATACCTGGAGAGAGTGATTTGTTAGCATTGACATGTATCACAATGGCAGAAAGGCTCAGAAATTGCTAGTAAATTTCACAAATAATTACAAACAAATTGCACATTGCAATTTTAAACAAAATTTTGAAGTAGAAAAACTAAAATGATATTTTTTTTGTAAAATGTTGGCTATTCCAATAATCTGCTTGATTTACAACTTTTTTTTATTATTATTTTTTTTACAGTGTATTGCCACATCTTTAAGTTAAAATTTAAAAATATATTGATTTAATTAAAACTTTTAAAGGGATAGTTCACCTAAAAATGAAAATTCTGTCATTTACTCAAGTTGTTCCAAACCTTTAGGAGTTTGTTTTTATGTTGAACACAAAAAAAGTTATTTCAAAGAATGTTGGTAACCAAACAGTTGACGGTAGCCATTGACTTCCATAGTATGGAAAAAACACAGAGGAAGTCAATGGCTACCAGCAACTGTTTGGTGGACAACATTCTTCAGTTGCAAGTTCTGCTGACATAATAATGTTGATCAGTACATTTACATTTACATTTAGTCATTTAGCAGATGCTTTTATCCAAACCGGCTTACTAATGAGGACAATAGAAGTAATTAAAACCAACAAAAGAGCAATGATATGCAAGTTCTATAACAAGTCTCAGTTAGTTTAACGCAGTACACTTAGCAACGTGTTTTTTTTTTCATTATTATTTATATAATAAATAAATAAAAAGAAAACTAGTAGATAGAATAGAAAAAGAATAGAGAACACTAGTGTTAGAGGCCTTTTTTAAAGAAAACAAGCAATTAGAAAACGAATAGAGAGTGCAAGTGTTAGAGGGTCAAGTCAACAAATAGACCAAATAGAATTAGAATAGAGAGTGCTAGAGTTAGAGGGTCAAATAAAGATGGAAGAGATGTGTTTTTAGCTGATTCTTGAAGATGGCTAAGGACTCAGCTGCTGGGATTGAGTTGGGCAGGTCATTCCTCCAGGAGGGAACAGTTAATGTAAAAGTCTGTGAAAGTGATTTTGTGCCTCTTTGGGATGAACAATAAAGCGATGTTCACTTGCAGAACGCAAGCTTCTAGAGGCACATAAGTCTGAAGTAATGAATTTATGTAAAGGGGTGCAGAGCCAGTGATGGTTTTGTAGTCAAACATTAATGCCTTGAATTTTATGCAAGCAACTATAAACAGAGGTATGACTCATCAACAAAATATTGTGTTGTAATTCAATCTCAAATTTCCTAGTTAAAGTTTAAGTTGTAGCAACTTGTAGTTGTCATGATAACTCTAAAAACTAGGCAGTGGATTTCTAGTTCCCAGCTTGCTTTGCATAGGACAAGATAAGGAGAATAAATGTTGAAATTAAGTATTACTAAAGGGAAAGACCTATTGGTGTTTAACACTGTTGTGTTTGACAGTTTGATATGTTGAAGTTTTTGTGGTTGCATCCCAGCTAGCAAAAATATGTCGTAAGAACACAATGTTTGTTCATAACTTTGAAAGAACCTTGCCAGAACATTAAGGAAGTTTGGAGAATGTTCCATGTTAAACTGAGATTGTGCTGGGATTGTGATTGTACCTACTATCTTACTTGTTTATTAAAATTGCATGCTAAATAAGTTACTTAGCATGTGCTATGCAAGATATTGATTTGAACTGAAAGAGATATGATCAGTTGTTTCTAGGGCCATTACACATTTAGTTATTTTTAGCATGTAGTTGATAGAGAAACTTGCTGCTGTCCACTGCAGCTCCCCTTGTGGCAATACTAATACTGCACATGTAATTGCATTGCTTTATGAATGGCTTTCTGTCATTTCAGAATGCAATGATGCATGAAATTGAACTGCATTAACTAAATTCATGCACTTGTGCAGATTCTTATTTACCAAAGTGGTCTGCTCTAGAACGCATACAGTGTTTTCAATGCTTATATGCTTAGAGCAAATACAGGGTTGTTTTTTTTTTTAAGCAAAAATTATGCTTGTTGTCATATAATGAATATATAATGAATTTCATCACGATATAAACATCTAGCAGCAATTTAATGCGTCCTTGCTGAATTAAAATATTAATTTCTTTCTACAGTACATATAAATAGCTATTTTACCCAATATTTGCATGTTGCAATATGTATTTTATGCGCCATACTGATTTGCATGCTTAGTATGCACTATAAATGTAATATCAATTAATTAAATTCATCTTTGCTAAGTATACATTTCTTAAAAAACAGTATATAAAAAAAGTTTTTTTTTTAAAAAACATCTATGAATCTCTAACATTCTGTTTTGCTGTCATGCTGGCTTTAAGCGTCTTTTAGAAATGGCAGATGTTTGTGTTTTCTCTCATTACGGAGGATAGATACACTTTATAGTGGAAAAGTGCATTTATATTGCAGACGTGATGCTGCCACATGCTGATCTGCTCAAAATTCTGACCTTTCACCCTCAGAAATGATCCTCCCATCCAAAGACACATTCAGCACTGGGCTCGTGTAGAATCAGATCTGCTGCTCTTGCTCTGAGCATCTCGTTCCTCTGCAAGGTCTGTTATTAGGGCTTGGGATGAGTGATTCTGACACATTCAGCACACTAAACACATCACTTGAGAAGAACCACACTTATGCATTTTGCATGGGCTGGATGAATGGATGCTTTCACCGTATGTACTGAATTACAGATGAGCGTCAGAGGAGAAAATAGAGAGAGACGAGCTGTTTGGATTGAACCAGGTCAGTACAAAGCAGCACACCAGACACGGGAAGCTGTCTTTTAAGGGAGCATCTAATGGAACACTACATAGGCAGCATCTAGCACGCAATTAGTGAAGCGTATACATACTTAGTATATTCATATATTTTTAAATATATTATGTTATGTATTATTTATGTTGTACATGGCACACACTTATGCATATATATCCTACAAAAACTGCACAATCTAATTAAAAATAGCTGTTTTACCCAATATTTGCATGTTACGGTATATTTAAATTGCTTAGTTTGTACTATTTATTTAAATACATTATGTATATATATATATATATATATATATATATATATATATATATTATCCAGTATTTGCATGTTACAGTATACAGTATATTTATATAGTTCAGTATATATTTAAATTGCTTTGCATGCTTAGTTTGTGCTATTTGTTTAAATACATTATATATATATATATATATATATATATATATAATCCAATATTTGCATGTTACAGTATACAGTATATTTATATAGTTCAGTATATATTTATATTGCTTTGCATGCTTAGTGTGTACTATTTATTGCTTTATTAAACATATTATTTAATAAAGCAATAAATAGTACACACTAAGCATGCAATTTTATTTTTAAATTAATTATTTATATATATATATATATATATATATATATATATATATATATATATATATATATATATATATATATAAGGGATGTGATGAGATCTCGTGGCACGAGATCTCGCGAGATCCGATGTGTCTCGCAAGATCAGATTGGTCTCGCGAGAACGTGACGATATTCTCGCAAAACATTTTGCAGTGTTTACATTAGAGTTGCACCATTAAACTTTAAAAAAAATGCGATCTTGCGATCTTGATTCAAACACCCACACAATCTTATTCCTGAATGACAACGATTCAGCTATGTCTATGATGACTGTTTCACATCGCGAGTGTCAGTGGAGCGTGAGAAGTAGGTTTTGTTGCTGCCCATGTTGATGAATCAGAGGGTCGGCCATCATCACGCTTCCGATGTGAATGCTGTCATTCGCTGATATGAGCCGCGACAAAACACGCGCTGCTGACGCTCCACTGAGGCTTACGATGTGAAACAGCTGTTAAAGACATTCAAATCTGCATTCATGCTGCTGCTGATCCAGAAAGAGCAACACAAAACAGTCTTTTCAACCACACATCATTATTTCTGTGTTACAGACATTTAAATAACAGAAGTACTGGGATAAAAGTTTATAGTTTGGGTATAAACACTTATTGTCTACAGTAGCGATCAAAACGAAAGTATCTTAACACTTGTATGTATCGTAACGCTTATCCTCTTCCGCCCGGAGGTGGTGACAACCCGTTTAAAAAAGTATTTGTCATTGAATCAGTCATTCAAAGAAATTCCAATAGTGAAACAAGTCTTTTTTGTTCAAATGAATATATATTTTTAAAAGACTTAAAGGAAAACGCCACCGTTTTTCCATATTCCTATATGTTTTTCCCTCAACTTCCTCAACGAGTTGATACATACCTCTCCCGTCTCAGTGCGTGCACTTAATCGCTCTTAATTCCTTAGGATCCAAACAGGGATGAATTTAGAAGCTACCAAACACTTCCATGTTTTCCCTATTTAAAGAAGGTTACATGAGTAGTTACACGAGTAAGTATGGTGACACAAAATAAAACAGGGCGATTTTCTAAGAGGATAAAAAATGATAACTATAATGTATGGCGGAAGAGTACCTCGCAGCACTTCGACCTCGGCGCAGTAATATCATCACTCCTGAAAACTCCCCCTCCCCCTCTCCCTCTAACTTCCATCAACAGAACCAATATTACTGCGCCGAGGTCGACGTCCTGCGAGGTACTCTTCCGCCATACATTATAGTTATCATTTTTTATCCTCTTAGAAAATGCCCCATTTTATTTTGTGTCACCATACTTACTCGTGTAACTACTTTCCTTTAAGCAATGAACATTTTGTAAGAACCACCAGTAAATTACGTTATTTTGTTTAGTTTTCTAATCTTTTTTTTTTTTTCAGAATCGTGAGAGAATCGTGATCTCCAATTTTTTACAAAAAATTGTGATTCTCAATTTATCCAGAATCGTGCAGCTCTAGTTTACATGTTTATTACTGCATATAATTCATTAAAATAGAAGTTTAATTTCATAAAGTACAAGTTGATTTCAAAATGAACCTACATTTTTTTTTTTTTTTTTGCATTTTGTGTTTTTCAGTTGAATAAAAGACTATTTTCCCCTATATATTTCATCGAGGATTTTTGTTTTAAAAAGTCTAAAAATCTCGTCTCGTCTTGTTCTCGTGAACCTAGTCTCGTGTCTCGTCTCGTCTCGTCTCGTGGGATAAGTGTCTTGTCACACCCCTAATATATATATATATATATATATATATATATATATTTAGTATGCACTCACTAGGCCCATCACAGTGTATACTGGGATTGTTTTCTTTATGATATATTTATTAATACTGTCTTACATTCTGGCCAAAACAAAGTGTCCTAGAAGATGAAATCGCTGCCTACCTTATGATTCTTAGAAATGCTGTCTAGGTGGGCAGCTCACTAGGTTTTAAATGAGGTCTTGTATCTATAAAACCTGAGAAATACAGAGAGAGAAAGAGAATTTGTCATGAGCAACCTTGAAGCGTTTTCATCTTGTTGCATTGAAATTGCAGGGAGTTTTTCTGTCACTCGTTTTGAGCTCGAGCAGCACTGAAGGACACGATCAGCCCTCATATCTGTCCAGCATTTGCTGTGTGCTGTTGAGAGGAATCAGTCACGATTTGAATGATAACTAGATGAAATTCAGAAGAAAATGTGAGTGGAGTTTAGTGAGAACTGGAGTGATGTGGGTGTTTGTTTACTGGCCTGAGTCTAAACTGCTCAAGAGTTCTGGCACTGCTTTCTCTTTCAGTGTGCATCTGTGGGATTTCTTCAGCTGTTTTCTGGTCCAGCAGGTGAAAATGGTTCTTCTGATCACCTCTTCTCAACAACACAGAATCATTCATGGATTCTAGACCACCCGATTCACTAGTACTTGTTGACTTCACAAACACCAGTGATAATAATCCATGTAAATGTGTTTCTCGACATAAGCAGCAGTCTCTTCTGTGCTGATGAAATATGAATAGAGTTGAGATGCTTGTTTCTCCTCTAAAGCTTTTTAGTTGTTATTGGAACACTTCACAATGATGAATGTCTGTAAACAATATAATAAATAATATAGTCAGTGATAATAATGACTGCTGATGTCTCGTCTCATCTGATGCTCTTTCATGGCTCAGGATATTTCACAAGTTCTCAACAGAGTTATTTTAGTATCATTTATATACTATTATAGTTTTAATTAGTATTTTGAGTTAGCTTTTATTTTTTTTATTTTTAGTTTTCATTTTTAATGTTAGTTCATTTTAGTTTCATTTTAGTTTTTTTTTGTAATTTTACATTATTTTTATTAGTTATTATTATTATTTTAATTATTACTATTTATGTTTAATTTATTTTTTACTTCAGTTTTAGTTCTTTTGCTTCAACTTATTTCAGTTAGTTGCTAAGCCAACATTTCCTTTTTTTCTAATATTTATATTTTATTTTATTTCATCTTTATTTTGATTAATGGAAATGTTTTTAATAGTTTTGCTTTTAGTTAACAGTAACAGTATTTTTTACCATTATTGATATATCATTATAGCTTGTGTTAATATTTTGAATTCAATTTTATATTTTCCGTATTCATTGTAAAATTTTGTTATGCTTAATGTTTTGTAAAAGTTTTAGTAATTGTGTAAATTTTGTCATTTTTATTGATTTTTTTTTTATGTCTGTATAGATCTTAGAAATGATGCCTTGGCAACTAATGGAAATAAAATTTACATTTAAGATTTTTATGTTTTATTTTATTTCAATTAACATTTATTGTATTCCGAGTGCCATTTATATGGTTTTAGTTTTAGTTAACTATAATAACCCTGAACAATAATATGTTTTCAGTTATTCTTCACTGAAGTATCAAATTGATTATTTCTCAGATGTTTTTTTATTAATTTACCTTGGCAAAAATAAACAGACACAAATTTAACACAATAAGAATATAGAGCTATAAAATCAATGTGGAGCTGATCGTTTGATCTTATGGACAATTTGATGAGAAACGTAAAAAGGAATTTAATCTGAGCAAAGTTTATGGCATTATTGAGATATTTTCAGAAACATTAATTTCTTTTTATTTTAATATAATATATTTTATTTTATTCTTCTATTTTTTTTTCTTTTTTCTTTTTATTTTCTTTATGAGGAAAAAGTTCTCTTTTCGCTCTTTATATAATCTCATTGCTTTCTAAGAGAAATGATTGCGATATTAAAGAGATCTCATATGGGGACTCTCTTTTCTTCTCTGATGTTGATGGTGGAATCTGTATTTCTCTTTGTTATATGTTTTAAATATGGTGATGGACATCATAAAACAAGCATCGTCTCTCTCTCTGTTGTCATGGCTACAGGTGGCATCACTCCAGTTACCCAGAAGCCCTTGAAAAGACGAGAGATGCCCTTTTGAGATGACTGACACTGGAACAAACTTCATATCTGGTGAGTGTGTCAGTTCACAGTAACACATTTCCTCTCTCTTTCTCACTCTGTTTCTCAAACCGCTGCAGATCATGGTTGAACGGAAACATCTGTTGTCAGGTCCCCTGTCACTGGATTTCTGGGAAATAATAGATTGGTGCGTGCAGACAGAAGAAACAATACTATATGCTTTCACACACACACGGTTAGAGAAGATCATCTCGTCCCCTGACAACAGAGAATACAGCAGAAATCATATTAACATTTGTAAAATTATTCACCCAAAAATAAAAATGCAGCCATCCTTTACTCTTCCGTATGCTGTTTGAAACCGTATGTTTTTTTCTCATGCAACACAAATCAAGCTGTTTATCAGAAAGTTCATGTTGCTCATTTTGTGCACTGAACATGAATGAAGTCTGTCAATACCTGGTCTTTTATTATCTAATAGTAGCAACAGCAAAAGAGCTACAGGTGATTTTTAATATAGTGCACAAGTCATTTACATATAATTTGCATGGTGCTTAATGACATTTTAATTGAATACACTGCAGGTGAATAGGTAAAAACTGAGCTAATAGATATCACCATTCTTCTCTAGTTGACAAGATTACACTACAAACTTTTTGGTATAACAACTTTTCTGATTTTTTTTTTTTAAATATGCAAATAGGGCATTGTTTAATTAAATATGCATATTAAATATTACATATTTAATTAGATGCATATTAATTATGAACATATTAGAATTAAAGGTTTTTACAGAAGGGATTTTGGAGTTCTCTTTTTACTGATTTACTGATGTACTCCAAAAATCATAAAATAATGTCAACAGCCAGAAAGAAAGTAGGAATAAAAAATTAGGAAGCAAATTACATATGAACAATCCCTTCTACTAAACCCTTCAGAATATAGAAAGGAATAAAACTGCTAAGTTTGGTGTATGTAAGTGCTGTTGAAGTGGAGAAACAAACTCATTTTGTGAAAATGGTCTATAACGATATGTAGTGTACTCTAAATCTATTGACGCAAATTGATAAAGTGCAAAAATAAAGCCAAGCAAATGATATATGAACAAACCCTTCTATAAAAACATTTAGAATATAGATAGGAATAAACCTGCTAAATGTGGTGTATGTTAGTGCTGCTGAATTGGAGAAACAAACTCATTTTGAGAAAACAACCTTTAAAGATATGTATTGTAATTGAAATACAGACGCGAATAGATAAAGTGCAATAATAAAACCATGCAAATTATATATAAACAAACCCTTCAATAAAAACTTCAGAATATAGACAGAAATAAAACTGTAAAATTTGGTGTATGTAAGTGCTGCTGAAGTGGAGAAAAATCTCTTTAAAGATATATATTGTAATTGAACTCTACAGATAGAAATAGACAGAACATGCAATAAAATAAACACTTAAAACTGTATTTTGGAAGATTTCTTTCCACTACTCTGTAACATGTTATATAAAGCCAAATAGCCCAAGATCTCAAAATTGACCAAAATTGTCAAAAAGTTCCTTGGGTATGTAGTCGGTATGAATAAGAGGGTGCAACTTGGTTATTTGTCTAAATTGCCTTAACAGTGGTTTCTGAAGGTTTCGCTTTCATTGCATGCAAAAGAGCAGCATGAGCAGCTCGTTTTGTGTTGCACAGAAGAAAAGAAACATCAGGGTGTGTAAACGATCACCGATTGTTCATTTTTGGCTGCACAGTTCCTTTAAGAACCTGACAGCATGTACTATATGTACTACAGCTGATCCTTCATCCACACTAATTACATTCCAGCAGTTCAGTGTGTTTGTGTAGAGAGGGCCAGCGGCCAGACAGCAGTCTGATGTTTTCCTGTAAACTCTGAGCGGTGGTTTCTGTGGTCTGTAGCGGAGAACAGAAGAGTCGGACAGATGGAGGTTGAAAGCTATGACATCATATCTGACCTGCTTACCATCTCTAATGCATTACACGCCTTTAACTGCAGAACTAATCACTCAACCACAGAGCTTCTGCTCCGAGTCCTTGCGTTGGTAGTAAATATGAACATCAGGGTGTGATTTAACTTACTGTATTTGGCAAGATTGCTGGTTTGAAACCTGAATGATGCAAGCAATGGCATGAAGCACCAGGTTGCTCCAGATGAATTGTCCTAATTTGAGTAAAAGCATCCAACTTAGTCTAGATGTTTCATTTCTGGTATTGACATGCATGTTTCATGTCCTTTTACTAGGCTGAATGCTCAAAGTCAACATGAAATCAACATTTACTGAAAATATGTTCTTGGCTTTATTGTGCATGATTCATTAATGCACATCATTGTACAAGAATTTTCCTTTTTGGTTGGTGTCCGTTTGTGCAAATTTTACCTTTACATGACCTAGGCTGAGTGCTTATTTTTAAGGCAAGGTCCCATACTATATTTTTGTTTGATTGGATGTTCTGTTTAACTCCGAAATACATCACATTGCACATGTAAATTGAGCTTTGAAAGCTGTTTCATGAGATTCAACATCGGACAGGAGCTTTTTCAGGAGCTTTGGTTCCGAATTAATCATTTATTTTTCTCATATGCATTTTTTAAAAAGTCGTTGTTGAAGTCTTACAAGCCACAAACTAAACTAAATCAATCTGCTACAAGGTGAATCTCAACACTACAATCACTGATTTGAAGAAAAGAAAAATAAAAACGTTGAAAATAACAAAGGTACAAGACTGTGTACCTGTTGGCTTTAATAAGGGAAAGAACTATAATCTCATGGAGCATTGCGAATGACATAATTGAAAACAAAGATCAATATAAAACTATTGATTTAAAGATGTTGGTTATATACAGGTGCATCTCAATAAATTAGAATGTCGTGGAAAAGTTCATTTATTTCAGTAATTCAACTCAAATTGTGAAACTCGTGTATTAAATAAATTCAATGCACACAGACTGAAGTAGTTTAAGTCTTTGGTTCTTTTAATTGTGATGATTTTGGCTCACATTTAACAAAAACCCACCAATTCACTATCTCAACAAATTAGAATACTTCATAAGACCAATAACAAAAACATTTTTAGTGAATTGTTGGCCTTCTGGAAGTATGTTCATTTACTGTATATGTACTCAATACTTGGTAGGGGCTCCTTTTGCTTTAATTACTGCCTCAATTCGGCGTGGCATGGAGGTGATCAGTTTGTGGCACTGCTGAGGTGGTATGGAAGCCCAGGTTTCTTTGACAGTGGCCTTCAGCTCATCTGCAATTTTTGGTCTCTTGTTTCTCATTTTCCTCTTGACAATACCCCATAGATTCTCTATGGGGCTCAGGTCTGGTGAGTTTGCTGGCCAGTCAAGCACACCAACACCATGGTCATTTAACCAACTTTTGGTTTTCTTTTTGAAAATGAAATCAGCATCTTTAAAAAGCTGGTCAGCAGAAGGAAGCATGAAGTGCTCCAAAATTTCTTGGTAAACGGGTGCAGTGACTTTGGTTTTCAAAAAACACAATGGACCAACACCAGCAGATGACATTGCACCCCAAATCATCACAGACTGTGGAAACTTAACACTGGACTTCAAGCAACTTGGGCTATGAGCTTCTCCACCCTTCCTCCAGACTCTAGGACCTTGGTTTCCAAATGAAATACAAAACTTGCTCTCATCTGAAAAGAGGACTTTGGACCACTGGGCAACAGTCCAGTTCTTCTTCTCCTTAGCCCAGGTAAGACGCCTCTGACGTTGTCTGTGGTTCAGGAGTGGCTTAACAAGAGGAATACGACAACTGTAGCCAAATTCCTTGACATGTCTGTGTGTGGTGGCTCTTGATGCCTTGACCCCAGCCTCAGTCCATTCCTTGTGAAGTTCACCCAAATTCTTGAATCGATTTTGCTTGACAATCCTCATAAGGCTGCTGTTCTCTCGGTTGGTTGTGCATCTTTTTCTTCCACACTTTTTCCTTCCACTCAACTTTCTGTTAACATGCTTGGATACAGCACTCTGTGAACAGCCAGCTTCTTTGGCAATGAATGTTTGTGGCTTACCCTCCTTGTGAAGGGTGTCAATGATTGTCTTCTGGACAACTGTCAGATCAGCAGTCTTCCCCATGATTGTGTAGCCTAGTGAACCAAACTGAGAGACCATTTTGAAGGCTCAGGAAACCTTTGCAGGTGTTTTGAGTTGATTAGCTGATTGGCATGTCACCATATTCTAATTTGTTGAGATAGTGAATTGGTGGGTTTTTGTTAAATGTGAGCCAAAATCATCACAATTAAAAGAACCAAAGACTTAAACAACTTCAGCCTGTGTGAATTGAATTCATTTAATACAAGAGTTTCACAATTTGAGTTGAATTACTGAAATAAATGAACTTTTCCACGACATTCTAATTTATTGAGATGCACCTGTATATATTAGGGGTGTAATGGTTCACAAAATTCAGGGTTCAGTTCGATACGACACAGTGGTGTCACGGTTCGGTACATTTTCAATACGGGGGGCGGGGCAATTTGTTGTCGCAATGTTGGAAATATTTCTGTTTTAAACCATGAAGGCGAGCCAATGGATATCACACAAGCACGCGTTTGCACCAGTGTTTGCACACATGCAAACTTTGCGCAAGATTTATGCTGGTGAACGTCTTAATCTCAGTCAATTCACTGTAAGCAGAAAGTGAAAGTAAAAACGGAATGATGGAGTAATGACGGAGCTTTCGGCATCTGACGCCGCATATTCTCTCAGAGACAAAGAGAGACCAATCTACTTCAACATGCTGATAACGGTATAGCCTATAGCTGTTTTCATTTATTTCCTTTATATTTCTCTTGTGGCCCGTACATAGTGAAAAAAAAAAAATGAGAAGAAACGTATTTTGTGTTAAACAGGTTGTTTTTGAAAGTCGGTGCTTGAAATAAAAGCTTTTTATTTCATTGATTTATATTGATGACTGCAGTGTTAATATTTTAATTATAGGACTATAATTCATTGTAGGTAGCTGTAGCCTATAGCCTAATAGACCTGTTTTAAAAGACCTTTTTAAAAAACATTTTAATTGAGGAATAAATAGCCTAATCTTATCCTTGCAGTGTGTTAGTTATGCCGTAATTACTGTGGGGCAAATTAATTGTACTTTTAATTTAATAATAAATGTAACTTCATAATAATAATAGGCCTAATAAAAATAAGAATGTAACAGGCCTACATTAATTGGAAATACCAAATCCTCTTAATATTGCCAATAATTGATGTTCTTGACAATATTTCTGGCTATCGTCAATACAAGATCATCGTCTTTCGACGCACCCCAGCAAGGGGAGGTTATCGCGGGGCAGACAGCACAATGCCTGTTACGTCGTTTGGGCTGCGTTGTTGAGCGCAGTGGCACTGATATTTCACACACTTTAAGCTCTTTTATTTTCCAAACGTAATAGGATTAGTCCAACGAATCGTTCGGTTTGTAATGCATACCGAACCGAAAGCCTTGTACCGAACGGTTCAATACGAATACGTGTATCGTTACACCCCTAATAAATATACAGTATATATACACTGTAACAAATCATTTGTCATTTTTTGATTTCATGAAGTTGTAAATAAAACAAAGATTATAGGCTACTATTTCAGTTTTTTTACTTAAAAATTTCATGTTTAATTCAATGTGTTATTTCTTTTTCTTCGGTGTAGAAATGAAATATATTTAATATTTATTGCAATCTCTCTCTCTATACACACACATATATTAAAGTAGTTTGAGAGTGTAGAGAGACATGGTCCATTATTTTGGCTCAATTGACTTGTGATTCTCTGATTGGTGGAGATTTCTCTGCAGAATTGTGGGTAATGTATTCTCAACAGGAATTCCGCTGTTAAGCACAATTATTCATAAAATAAGTTGAAATAGTGCAGGCTAATGGCTTCAACTGAAGCATATATTATTGATTAACAACCTTGTCTTTGAAGGTTTATAAGTTATCATTAAAAATGTATTTCTCCCCTATTTCAGAAAATTAATGAGATTTTTACTTCCTTACTCTGTAGCATTTATGTTAAACAGAACCAGCAGATGTTTGATTGGTTGCTATTAGAAACCACTCCACTAATGGCAGGCATTGATTGGCTAATCCAGCTGCTGTGTTTGACCAATTGGGATTCCACTGGGTCACTTCTGCAGGATACAATTAAAGCAAATTGACAGCAGACGTGACAAAGCTTGTCAAATCCAGACTGCGTCCCCGAGGATCCTGAGATCCACTTTAAGATGGTGATTCATCCTCCTCCTCCAGCAGATATTACACTCCATCAAATAATCTTCATCAATAAAAGATCTAGAGGTGCTTTTACTTTGGCAAAACGTGTTGCATTAGCTTCTTATAGATCGGCAGGTCATCTTTATCCTGTGATATCAGTGATCGTGGCTAATGTCTTCAAAGCTTCAAACAGCTTCTTGTATTATTCATGGTGAAAGCTCACGGGTTTATTCTGTAGAATAGTGCGGCTTATGTTCTCATCAAGGTGATGGAGACAATCATGTATGTGCATTCATAATCGGCTTCGTTAAGAGATGCCAGAGACATGCAAACTTTACAACCAGTGGTTATAGTTTTGAGGACTGAAGTTGTCTTCACTTCCCCTCTGCCTACCTCTTCCCCTTTTCCCTTGAAACAGTGTCAAGGGGTAGGGTGAAAATATTCCCCTAAGAATTGGGACACCGCTATTATACCGTCATCATACGTCGTCTAGCTCCAACAATAAACACACCTATACTGGTGTGCATTAGAGCCTTACCATTCTATATTAGTGCGCTGCTTACTGACACACACACACACACACACGGGAGATCGCGCAGCTCACACACCCAGGAGCAAAGAAACTTGTTATTGGTCAAATTTGCTAGTGAAGCTTCTTTTGAGTTCTCTAGTAATCTACTGTACTAGTAAGTGTGTAGTTTACTGGTACAATATCTGTTATTCTATTTCAAAGCATGCATTATGTTTATCTTTCGGGTTTACTAGTAGTTTTCCACAGTATTTGTCAAGTTTACTGTAACTATTTGTCCATTGTTTTGGTTAAGCATCTTGCGATCTCTATAATATTTACTGGCAGTGTTGGGGGAAGCTACTCTGAAACTGTAGCTTGACCAGCTACAAGCTACTCGTACATTAAAGTAGTTAAGCTACATTCAAGCTACCCTTCTAAAAAACAATTTTCTATTTTTTTTTATTATTATTATTATTATTTTTACAATTAACATTACAAATAACTAAATAATTATTAATGAAGAATTGCAATGAAGTTATAAGTAAAACGTAATGAAGTTATAAGTAAAATATTTGGGGTTTAAAACAACATACTGTAATGCAATCATAATTTGAATGAATGAATGAATGATGCATTTATATAGCGCTTTATTGTGTATTGTCATACACCCAAAGCTCTTTACAATCATATGGGGGTGGTGGGCTGTCTCTCCTCAACCACCACCAGCGTGCAGCATCCACTTGGATGATGCGACGGCAGCCACAGGACAACAGCGCCAGTGCGCTCACCACACACCAGCTACAGGTGGAGAGGAGAGAGAGAGAGAGAGAGATAGAGCCAATCAAGTGGATGGGGATTATTAGGAGCCCATGATTGACAAGGGCCAGTGGAGGGAATTTGGCCAGGACACCAGGGTTACACCCCTACTCTTTTACGAGAAGTGCCATGGGATTTTTAGTGACCACAGAGAGTCAGGACCTCGGTTTAACATCTCATCCGAAAGACGGTGCTTTTTGACAGTATAGTGTCCCCGTCACTATACTGGGGCGTTAGGACCCACACAGACTGCAGGGTGAGCACCCCCTGCTGGCCTCACTAACACCTCTTCCAACAGCAACCTATAGTTTTCACAGGAGGTCTCCCATCCAGGTACTGACCAGGCTCAACCCTGCTTAGCTTCAGTGGGCAACCAGTCTTGGGCTGCAGGGTGATATGGCTGTGGCCATTCAAAGATTTCAAAGAGTAGGGTGAATTCAGGTTGATTGGGACACTTTTCCATGCCATTTCAATGACAAAAAGTGTACCAGTCATTTGATTTTGTAAACTATCTGATACACACAAGAATAAAATACTGTATAGTTATATAGACTGTCAAAGTGCAAAATTGCTACTAACGTAACAACAATGCAAGAACAAATTGTACGCAACTTAAACTGGATACTGAGGAGTCATAAAATAAGCAGGTTAAACTCACAGCACATGCGGTATTTACTGACTGTGAATGGAGACGTCAATCATCAGCTGCGCGAGTGAACACTGCGATTTGTGTGAATCCCGCCGCAACCATCCTTTGCCAAATGATAAGCACACTACTATATTGCAATTTTATTTTCTGTTCAATTAGTGTTCATTACAAATCTGTGGGGGACAGATTATATTATGACCGTTCATCATTGTAAAATAGACATTTGATCTAGAGTGCAATAAAGAAGAATAATTAATCAGTTTAAAAAGGCTATAATTCACCTCCTGTATGTTCTTTAAGTCGTCGACATAGACCACATTTTAATCTTTAGAAAAATGTAGTTAAGATAGTAGCGTCGCTACTTGTAGCTAGCTACTCCCCAACACTGTTTACTGGTGCATTATCTATCATTTTGTTTTAATTATACTGTGAATTAAGTTTATCTTTTACGTTTACTAGTAGTTTTCTCCACGTTTCTCAAGCTGACTATGTAAAATTTACTGGTAAAGTATCTATTGAGTTTGCTAGTAGTCTACTACAATAGTATGTGTGAGGTTTATTGGTACATTATGTCAAGTTTAGTACAATATTATCTACCAACTGTACCATTAATGTTTCAAGCTTGCGTTAGTATTAGTACCGTGTGTGTGTGTGCTGGTGAGAGATGAGGAAACATCCAGAAACGCACTGCTCTCTCGGAGTGAAGTGCTCAAATCCTCATAAATATGAGCGATCTGGGATTTGATTGATATCGCAGCTAAAAGCTTTCCTGCTGCGCTGCCAAGACTCTAAATCTGAGGGCCGTTTTCTTTGTGTCAGGTTTTGCTTGTAGTGATCAGTCCTTTCACTGCAACACTGTGGACATTCAGCTCCATTTGACAGAACAGAACCTAGTAGTAACAGTACTTATACAGCCTTTACAAGATAAAAAAAAAGATGTTTCATATACTCTATACAGGATTATGCTGCACTCAAAACAATGTTTAGGTCTAAATTGCATGTGAATTGCATATAAATTTCCATGCATTTGGATTACACAGTTTTAACGTAAATTAAACTTGTATGCATATGATGCTTATTTGTCAGTGAAGCATAAATGAAACAGTACTAATAAACTGAATGTGTTTTAAATACACAGTAACCATGTTTAGATATTTATCATCAATAAATCCAATTTGCTTCAATCTCTTGCATTTTAACTAATTGAATATTGCTTGTTCCACAGCTAGACATATTTTAACCATGTTCATGCTGGTTCAACAGAATAAATGTAGAATTGTTTTCACAATGAACAGATTTATGCTAATTCTAATCAATTTGAACAAATGCATTTTGAAATATGGTCATTTACATAAAATAAAATAGATGCAAATTTTTGAGTGCAGAAATCTGATCTGATGTATGACTGACAAATATGCATCACATTATGTTTATGTTAAAACTGTGTAACTCAAATGCATGGAAATTTTACATGTGATTCAAATACATAAATCTTAAATTTAGGCCTAAATATGCATCACAAGTAGGAGCATTGCTGCTTGTAGGCCTACCTGGATATATTTAACAGGATTATACCACTAATCTTATAAACACGCTTCTCTTGAATATATGAAATAATTGGCATGACAGTATACATTATCAGTCGGTCATTATTGCAAAATAAACCCCCTCAGTATCACAAAAGAGACCTTAGGCATTGAAATAAAAACCGTCTGACTGTGTAGTATCCCTTAAAGTGCAAACATTTGACCTCAAAAATAGTGGCACAGACATTTGAAAGTGTTTTAAAGACATTTGTATGTAGATTTCTGTCTGTTTTTGTGTTGGTGAAAGGGCAGCTGGGTAATTGTATTCCTGCGTGTGGTGCTGTAGTTTATCTGCGGCTGCAGTGGAGGTCTTATCGCTCGTCTGTGTCCACGCTCCTTATCTCTGAACTTGAACTGTTCCTATCAAATCTCAAGCGGCCCGGATCCGCTGCTGTATCCATAAACGACCCTTCACATCCTCACATCACCCCGAGAGCCGAGCGTTAGTCCTTCAGATAAAAGCTAAAGTCTCTCACAAGCGTTCTGTGCCAGTACGTCTGCAGCTCTGGGTGTGTTGAGACCTTGAGGAGTAACACATTATTTGGAACGGATTAGGGTGTGTGATATTGACAAAAAACATGAGCTCGATAACTGGATTATGTTTTTCTGAGTGTATTTTTGTGCTGGTGTCTTGACTTCTTCTTTTTCATGTTTTGTGCATTGGTTCGTTCATAGCACTGATAGACATTTAACTTTTCCATTAAGCGACGATATTTGCCACCTTAAATTGATTTCCAGGGCATTTTACATCTTTAATAACCTATTTAGATACATGCATCATCTTTAAAGTCTTTTAATTCTTCCATTTAATCAATAAATTCAGTTAGAATAATAAGACACTATGTTGTTACCAATCAAATGAAATCAGTATCAACAAAATCCATTTTTTGCACTGCGGAAATGTTTCAGAAGCTGCATTTGCATAAGTAAGGCTATGAGATTAATAGTTTAAAAATAATGTTATGAATATTTAAACATGAAATGGTTTTGGAATAAAATGAAATGATACTTATGAGCAGGTGACATCTTAATGAGTGAGTCACTGAATCATTCATTCAACCGATTCATTCACACAGCTGGTTCATTCAGGAACAGAGCAAGTGACCATCTTAAGAATGGATCAGTGAATCATTAGTTTAAAACTCTGATTCATTCAGGAACAAAACATCACTGTTGTGTTAATTGGAGCTGCACAACGGTTCTGTTTGGAATTATTTTCATTGATGAAACAGAGTGAAAATTAATTTTTTGAGAATATTGTGTCTAAAGTGTCTTACAGTATTGACTTTGTGTTTATTGAACTGTTGTATAAAATCAGTATTTTGTTTTTAAATGGAGTTGGGCTTGTAACCTGAAGGTTGCCAGTTCGATTCTCGCACCGGCAGGAATTGAAGGTGGGGATTGTGAATGAACAGCACTCTCTCTGCCTTCGATACCATGACTGAGGTGCCCTTGAGCAAGGCACCGAACCCCCAATTGCTCCCCGGACGCTGGAGCAATGGCTGCCCACTGCTCCGTGTGTGTGTGTGTGTGTGTTCACTATTCACTGCTGTGTGTGTGCACTTGGATGGGTTAAATGCAGAGCACCAATTTCGAGTATGGGTCACCATACTTGACAATACGTCACGACTTTCACTTTCATATGAAACTTAAACTGCCAGTAGGTGGAGTCAAGTCACTGCCTTAATGAGTGAGTCATTGAATCATTCATTCAACCTTCCTTCAGATGGCTGGTTTATTCACGAAGCAAGTGACTGTCTTACTCATGGATCATCATTGATTCGTTCAAAACTCTGATTCATTCAGGAATTAAATACCACTGTGTGTTAATCAGAGCTGCACATTGGTTCTGTTTGGATCTATTTTCATTGAAAAAAATAGAGCAAAAATAGAAGATTTTCACAATATTATGTCTGAAATGTTACTCACAATATTAAATTATTGATTTTATACAACAGTCCACTAAACAAGATCACATTTGCAATTACGCTGATACAGTATTCTGAAAAAAACTGTATTCCATTAATGAGATTATTTTTGCAAAAATAGGGTTTCTCAGCAGGATAACAATTTTGTGGATGTCTGCAAGTGTCTGTTTGACGTGTTTTATAATAGGAACTGTAGTAATTATAGTATTTGACATATGTATGTCAGAAACTGTGGTTGCCATGGTGAATTTCCAAGGGTTGAACAAAGGTCGAAGGTTTAAAAAGAAATGATTGTGTGGTGCTGTCAGTCAAGCTGTCAATCAAATGCACCATCAGCGAATCGCTTCTACTAGTCTCTGTTGTTAATAATATCAATCAAACCACATCAAATGTTGAAAATACAATTTTCAGCAGTCATAAAAGACAGAAGTCATCAGTATCTGATTAACTCCACTGTAATTTGTGTCCTGATTAGCCATGTAGCAGGGGGGTCACAGTTTCAAACACTTCATCTTTATTACAAGACAATCAAAATTAACTACGCATGAGAAAATAACTAATTATCACCTGCTGACTTGCTCAGTGTCATTAATCCTCACTTTGATTTGGTGTTGTTGTTGTTGTTGTTCTGTTTTTAAATATGTATGTGCATTTTTGTTCTCTGAAACATTTACTTTCATATTCCAAATACACGATCTGTAGCTGGTAGTCTAGCCCTTATATTATATTGCAGGTCAGTCTGACCCATTTTGATTTTTGACTTGTCAGAAATATTTCTTAAACCATTCAATTCATTGTGTGACTTTTTCTCATTTAATGTCATAAAATTAAATTAAGGTAAAAGTCATAAGTCAATGTTATCACATACTAAGTCAAAATTATGAGATAATCATAATTATTACAAAGTTGAAATTATGAAATACTAACTCATTATGAGATAAAAAGTCAAACTTATGACACACTAAGGCATAATTAGAATAAAAGTTGACAAGAAATGATGAATGATGACATACTAATTCATAATTATGAGATAAAAAGGTAATTATGACAAAGTCAAGATTACGAGATACTACATCATAATTATTAGATGAAAGTCATAATTGCAACAAAGTCTAAATTATGAAATACTAAGTCATAATTATGAGAAAAAGTCGTAACTGACAGGAAGTTAAAATGATGACATACTAAACTAATTTATATTTATGAGATAAGAATTTGAAATTGAGATAAAAAGTCACTTATTACATAGAGAGTCAACATGAGAGAAAGTCATAAATATGCCAAAAAATTTGACTGTCATAATTGGCTTTGTCATAATTTTGAAGTTTTTTTATCTCATAATTATGTCTTAGTATCTCATAATTTCAACTTCCTTATGTCATTATGAAAAAATATGAACTACGTCATAATTACCAAAGCGTGACTTTTTTTCTTATGTGGTGGATATTGACTTCCATAACTCTATGAATTACTGCCCTTTGCTAAAATAATTTTGTGTTGTGAAATGTGCATTCAAAATTTATATTACAGTTACGTATAATGTTTGCAGGTCAATTCGACCCAAAATAAAAACATTTTTGATGCATTTTATGTCATTTTCTCAACTACCTTCTAAGGGAATGTACGTTTACATTCATCCATTTGCAAGCGTACATTTTTATAAGTTAATGCATATTAATGCATAAGAGCATCCCAAATCAGTCACTTACCAGGCTCCTTTTCTAGCTGGTATCTGCTTAGGGTTTGTAGCAGAGCTGTTGTGTCCCTAAACTGTCTAAAGATTGGCCTTGAAAAGCCTTTGATTTTAAACATTAATCTTGATAGCCATCAATATTTTACAAGGTCTTCTGATGTGCCACTTATGAGACAATCTACAGCATGTCCCTGCAAAATCAAACATGACTGCAGGTGTTATCACGCTCTGTACAATGGAGACCCGTGTCTGGATCGCAGGTGAGAGTTGATGGAGGGGTTTCCTGTGCAGCACACGCAGGGGCGCAGGTGTGTGATTCCTCTGATTAATATTTGAAAAAAAAAAAAAAATTTCTCCCACCCCGATTTTTTCCCACAACTATGTCCTTTAAGGGGCTCCGTAAAATCCGGCCTTTCAGTTTGTTTGTTTGTTTGTTTGTTTTCTTTTTTGCCAAACACCAAAAGACACACACACATTTTTTTTTTTTTGTGAATTTAATTGTTAATTTGTTGAACTTTCCTCATTCAAGTACTGTCAAAAATATGCATTAAAATGATCAAAAGTGAAAGTAAAGACATTCATAATGTTACAAAAGATTTCTATTTCAAATAAATGCTGTTCTTTTGAACTTTCTATTCATCTGTGAATCCTGAAAAATAACGTATCACAGTTTCCAGAAAAATATTGGGCAGCACAACTGTTTTCAGTATTGATAACATTCAGAAATGTTTCTTGAGCAACAAATCAGCATATTAGAATGATTTCTGAGGAATAATGTGACACTAAAGACTGCAGTAATGATACTGAAAATTCAGCTTTGATCACAGGAATCAATTATATTTTAAAGTATATTAACCCTTTCGCTGGTGAGTTTAAAATATTCTAGCGGTCCCTCCAGAGT
This sequence comes from Spinibarbus caldwelli, assembly GCA_039654775.1. NCBI lineage: Eukaryota > Metazoa > Chordata > Actinopteri > Cypriniformes > Cyprinidae > Spinibarbus > Spinibarbus caldwelli. The sequence continues at coordinate 2,355,821 of CM077252.1, forward strand.
GAGTTTTTTTTAGGTGACCCTTATTTTAGAATGTTGCCACTTACTGTTTCCATGGCGACGCGTCATGCTTGTCACGTGACACACCGCGGCCACAATAACAATGTAAGACAGATGGATCATTTTTATTTCGTTTTATCTTTTTTATTTAAAATATTCACAAACTTGCTTACCATGTCATGAACAATATGAGATTCCGATTCACAAATATGTGCAAATGAGTGTGTTTTGTCGTTAAAAAACCTTTAGAAATGATCTTGATCATGATCTGTAACGTGAGATGGGCGCCACCATGTTTGTTCGCGCCGCAGTTCAGAGAGTCCTGTCAGTCGGATTTACAGCACGTGAATTCATCAATTTCTCCCGAAATACATGCAAGTAAGTGGCTGGTGAACTGGGTGAAGAAGAGAGTGAACTTTATAGTTACTTACACTATGTTTATCTGATATGAATAAAACACATCAGCAAATTAAATTTGAATGGATTGTTATTGTTGCTTCCATAGACATATGTGTGTAGTTTACAAGCTCTATATGTATTGTTTTACCAGTACTTACGTGTATTTAAATGTCTGAAACCTAAAATATACATTATGTGGTTAAGAACACTGCATTGTTGTGATAATATGACAATCGCAGTGCACGTCTCTCTCTGGCTCAGCGCCAGTAAACGCGCGAAACCACAGTTTGAATTTGGCAGTTGTGTGACGTCATCGAACGTTCTAAATCCCATATGTGGGACCGTACTCCCAGGGGCACGGAAATAAGAATCCCATATGTGGGACTGTACCGCTCAAAAGGTTAAAATGAAAAAAAAAATAAAAAACATTATTTTAAATTGTAACAATATTACTGTTTTTACTGTATTTTTGATCAAATAAATGCAGCCTTGATGAGCAGAAGAGACTGATTAAGATGCATTATCAGGAGTGAACTGACTTGCCTTTAAATGACTTTTATTTTGCTCCCCTCCAACATCCTGCCACACAGAGACGCTTTTCACTGTCTTATCCGTTCCCAGTGGATAAAATTAAGTCTCAGCCTTCACTTTTCTCTTGTCAAACAGTCTGTTTCGTTCTGAAATACGTCAGATTGTAGAAGTCAAATGGCATTTCGTATCGAAGGCATTGATTTATTTAGGTCATTTGGTTTCTTTGTGAATCCTGCGCTCAGCATTCACAGTCCAGATGAAGCTCCAGAAACCCGAACCCAACATCATTAGAGATGTCTCACTTCTGAGTGTCATTTAACAGGTTTTATTTCACACTATTGCTGAGTCTTGCTGCAGTATTTCATCATGCTGGCGTTAATGCTGACTCTGTACGTTCAGGAGGTGGTCCGGCTCGCTTTCCAAATGTCATGTGCTAACTAACCCAAAACAAATGTGTTAAATGTGCAGCGAGTCCATGTTCAGCGACTCACGGATGATTACGGGCTCCTTCACCAGCTGTCGACTCCTCCTAATTACAGCTCTGACATCAATGACAGCAGATCTTAGAAAGTGTAACAGAGGAAATTGCACAAATACAGAACGGGAGGTGGAGCTGCTTTTCTGGATGGATGAACGTCTGCATATGTGTTACTGATGTAATTCCTGTGGGCTGGAGTGAGTGAGCGAGTGCGCGCCGTGTAAACAGTACTTTATGCGAGTTACATCATGTCTCTTCCATGTGCCTTTCTGATAACCAAGCAAATGTTCATTTTTTTTATTTTACGTTTTTTCCAGAATTTTATTTCAAGTTTGAATTTTAGTCAAATTTTAAGCGCATTCTACAAACTCAAAAGGATCATTCACCCAAAAATGTATATATATATATATATATATATATATATATATATATATATATTATAACTGCAAATAACAGCCATCAAATGCATGTAAATGAATTACAATTCTGTCATCATTTACTCACCGTAATCCAAACCTCCAAAAAAAAAAAAAAAAAAAAAAAAAGTATTTTGAAGAAGGTTTTAAAAGGTTTCTAGATTTAAAAAACGCCACTGTGCATGTGTTTTCATTGATTTGACTAAAGATTTTGACACAGTGGACCATGAGATTCTGTTAAATAGACTGAGATGTGTTGGTTTATCAGATAATGCAGTTTTGTGGTTTAATGCTTATTTAAAAAGGAAGAACTCAATGTGTGCAGGTTGAAGGCTGGAAATCAGATTTATTGGATGTGGTTAAGGGAGTTCCCCAAGGTTCTGTATTGGGGCCATTATTATTTACTATATACATAAATTGTCTTGATGTTAACATTGACAAAGCAAGTTTTCATTTTTACGTGGATGACTGTTACGGAACCGACGAGACGAGAGATGTGCGGATCCATGTGCAAGCTTTTATTAGACAGAGACGTGGTCATAACAGGCATGGTTCAAACAGTGGCAAACAGGTATAACACTGGCAAGACAAAGAGTAATCCTAGGGCAAGCGTGGGTCTTCGATCAGTGAACAATATCCAACAGGGCAAGGCAGAGAGATAATCCAGGTAAACAGCAATAGTCCAGGCAGGGGCAAACAGAGTCCAAAAGGCAAGACGACAGGGCAATCCAAAATACACAAGCAAGAATCAGAACATGGGTAAACAGGCAAGGCAAGACTAGACTAGACTAGAAAATAATAACTGGCTCCGTAATGCAGCTATCACATGGTGAGCGATAAGCGCTGAACAATACTTGGTGATCTGAGCAGGAACTGAGTGGGTGTTATGTAGCGTGTGTGATTGGTTTCAAGTGACCGTGTGATTAGGGAAATGGCAGATGGGAAATGTAGTCCAAAGTATAGTGTAACAGTCTGTGTAATGTGAGAGTCTATGGGGTGAGCGGGTGACCTCTGGTGGTGAGTGAACGGAAGTTCATAGACCGGATTCGTGACTCTTTGGCTCACATATTAATTATTTGAAACAAAAATTAAGGAAGAAGTTAGGGTTTTATTTTAGAAATAATTCTTGTTTTTCATTTAATGCAAGGAAGAAACTTGTGTCTGCGACGTTCTTACCATCTTACCTACCAATTCTTAATTATGGGGATGTAGTGTACCAGCATGCACCATCTTATCTTCTTTCCTCTTTAGATGCTGTTTATCATGGTGCATTAAGGTTTATCACTGATTGTATACATTTAACACATCATTGTACATTATACAGTAGAGTTGCTTGGTCCTCTCTTGCTGTTCGAAGGAAAATGCATTGGTACCTAATGATATATAAGGCAATTTTGGGGGTTTTTACCACAGTATCTCTGTTGTTTTATTCAACAAAAAACAGTTGGTAATTATCCACTGCGTTCACAAATGTATTATAATCTCAGTGTACCTTCTGTTAAAACTAAACTAGGTACTAAGGCTTTTAAATATGCTGCCCCTTCGGACTGGAATTTTCTTCAAATGAATTTAAGGTTAAATCAATTGGTACCTTTTAAATATTTTTAAACACTTTTATGTGGTTTAGAGAAAGACTTGTCGATCTGCAAATGTTTCAAATGACTGTATCTTTAGTGAGATTTTTTGAGTAGTATTTTATTGTGTATTGTATGAATCAGAATCAGAATCAGAATGAGCTTTATTGCCAGGTATGTTTACACATACGAGGAATTTGTTTTCGTGACAGAAGCTTCCACAGTGCAACAGAATGACAGTGACAGAACAAAAACAGATAATAAAAAGAAGAATTAAAAATAGAAGAAGTAAATAGGGAATGCCAATATACAAATTGACAATTGTATGTACAGGTATATTACAATGTATGTTACTGTTTGTTATATGTATTTGTAAGTTTGGGCCGCCTATCTTGGCCAGGACACTCCTGCAAAAGAGGTTTTAATCTCAGTGAGTTTTTCTTTCCTGGTTCAATAAAGGTTAAATTAATAAAATAAAAAAAAATCTAAATATTAAAAAATAAATAAATAAATAAATAATAATTTTCCAAACTATTTTCATAACAAATATTATTTCTATTATATAAAATTATATTTGTTGTAATATTTTGAAATAAATTGAAAATACTTTATTTTACACAAAGTTATCAAAGCAACGTTGAAAAAAAAACACTATTTTTTTTGGGGGGGGGTTTTTTCAAAAACAAGTCTAAATATTTTCTTGTTTTTTAGATTTTATGTTAATATTTTATTTAAAATATTTTTAGATATTTAGATTTTATTTTATATATTTTTTTATTTTACAAACATTTTTCAAAATGTCTGCTTTAGAAGAAAAAACTGCCAAAACCTAAACTATTGTGTTTTTTAAACAAATCTATTACTAAATCAAATATATTACAAATCTAAAATATTACAAAAATATTTAAAAATCTAACAAATCTATACATAAATATTGTACCTTTAAATTGTGAATTTTTTTTATATTTTTATTTTAATATATATATATATATATATATATATATATATATATATATATTTACATTTATATTTAAATATTAAAATGTTTTGGTCATTTTACAAACTTTTTTCAAAATATCTTCTTTTATGTTTTACAGAAGAAAAAACCTCTAACAAGTTTGGAACGACCACATGTATGATGACAGAATGGTCATTTTTGTGTGAATTAACCCTCTAAAACAGTGGTTCTCAACTGGTTTGCCCCTGGGACAGACGTTTTCCTACGGTCATCAAGCCGCGACCCACTTTTATATATAGGCCTATTATAATATATATATTTATTGTAATATTTTGAAATAAATTGAAAATACTTTATTTTACACAAAGTTATCAAAGCAACGTTGAAAAAAACACTATTATTTTTAGATATTTAGATTTTATTTTATATATATTTTTTTATTTTACAAACATTTTTCAAAATGTCTGCTTTAGAAGAAAAAAACTGTCAAAACCTAAACTATTGTGTTATATATATATATATATATATATATATATATATATATATATATATATATAATATTATTTATATTTATATTAAGACAATTAAGAATATGACTAATACTGAATAAACAGCTGATTAACAATTTTTTGTTAATTCAAGTTGGTATGGGCCACCACAGTCATTTAAACATACAAAATGACACAAAGTGAAAATAACATGGTATTTTTGGGTTATGGAAACAACAGTTAGCTTACCAATACAATACTAACATGAACTGTTAATGAAATATGGAAACTGCTCCTGAATAAAATGAATATCATACCTTCATGCAAACCCTTCCCAGCTCACACACGCAGTACCAGTATGTGATTTATCGGTACTGTACTTTTATTTCACGCGTTGCATGCTCGTAGTTTCTGCGCTTTAGTGAAGTGATAGACAGCGCGGCGCCGCGTTCGCGCGTGCTATAGAAGAGTGCGCGCTACGACCACTGTATAACATCTGACAGGACATGATAGTTCGCTTTTCTGAGGTGAGAGACTTTTTATTTCAAAACAAGTTACGAAAATAACGATAGAATAATGACACTGACATTAAACCTGTCAACATCTCATCTGACCTTAGATACTGAATCTGGACAGCGCGTTTTTCTCAGGCACTCTTTACTTAAACTGCATCTGATAGAAATGTCAACAGCTTTCATGCACGTCTTATATTCTCACCTCAAATACATGAGAAATATATGTATAGAAAGCTTGAAATGTCTACTTTTAAATGAAGTAAGTCACGTCCAAAACAAATATTCTGATAAAGTAATCCGTGTGAAACCAACGCAATGTCCAGTTTTACCGTCTGAACTCATTATATCTAATGCGGTCACGCCCACGCGCCGATCGCGCTTTTCAGATTCAAATATCCACGTGAGGCGCGCGCGCATGTAAACAAACTAGTTCATCCCGGTTAACATTATTTTTGTTTCTGGAAGAAATTAATACACGCTGAGAGAAATAACCCAGAATTTACCTCACAACGCGATGCGTCGCGCAACTGGATCCAGTGAAGAATATCACTCTGATGAGTAGCCTAAGATTACTTGCATCTGCTGTTATTGTGTTATTGTGACATAACATGTACACATTTTACTAGTTAGACTTTTCACAAACTATAATTCCTGACTACATGAATGAAATCAAGTGAAACATTTTGAAATGTGTCATTTCATTGTCTAAATGTCTCACAACGCCAGGATGTTTGTTGAATAGTTTATAATATATAAAACCACAAGATATAAAAGTAACGTTAGTGTGAGTGTTAACACTGTGAATGAATGTTTGGCACAAAGGTGTGTTACTGTTTAATTCTCAGTGTTCAGATAATGGTAATAATAATAATAATAATAATAATAATAATAATAATAATAATAAATGTTTTTTTTGTTTGTTTTTTTTTTGTTTTGTTTTTTTGAACAGCAGATCAGAATATTAGAATGATTTCTGAAGGATCATGTGACTGGAGTAATGATGCTAAAAATTCAGCTTTGAAAGTCAGCTTTGATTGTTCCTAATAAACTGTTTAACTGCACCCGCAAGTGAATCTCAAGTTATTTTGTGTGATAGCTAAATATATTCTTAATAAACTACAAACAAAAAATATATCAATTTATTTTGTCCTCACATTCTTTCTTGTTACTCTTCCCTCTCAGTCACATACCTGACTGGATGGCTCATTATGAAGCTCATTATGCAGCTCATTATGCAGGCCTTTGTCTTCTCAGGTGTGAATGTGAAGGTTGAAGCCTTCTCGCATAGACCGTTTCTACTCAAAAAGTGTCTTAGAAAATTTAAATCAATATATTGTTTTCTGTGAGCACGTAAACAAGATGGTTTTCATATTATTTTGAAGCAAAAACTCTAGGCTACAAGATCCAGTTCTCAAAAGTCTTGTGAACAAATGTTCTGTATTTATGACCTTATTTCAATGACTTCAAAATTTTAGTTTTTCACTAACCACGCATAAACGTTGCTTTCTCAAAAACACAATCATGTACATAAATGCTGCTAACATATTATTGTAGCCCAGTTTGTGCTGTTTACAGTGTTATTAGACTTTAGCCATTTATATTTTTATAAGCAACTGAAAAAAGCACAAATGTCAGGGCATGTCAAAACTTCTCCAGGCCCCCAAAACACCCTCAGACCCCAGAGGGTTAAAATAAAAGCAACAAAAACAATAACAGCAAAATAAAAAATTTTGTTTACTGTGTAGAGACGTGCTGAAATCGCGTTTGGTCTCGTACTGTATTGCGTACCTTGTCAGTGTCTGTGCTTGCTTGGCCATTTATTGTGATTTAACAGGAAAGTGTGTCCAGCTGAATTCATTTGGTGATTTGTTAGATGGGTATAAATAAGCTTAGTTTACTGCGGCAGCCCTCGTGTGAAGCCCTCGTCGTGTGAAGACCGAAAAGTTTAAAGACCATCGACTCTACCGTGCAACTCCACCGGGCAGGGACACCGGCAAGGGATATGAGTATCATTTTTTATTTATCCTCTTTCCTATTACTTGTTTCACTTCTGTTTTCTAACTAATTCTTACTATGTGTTTTCAGATCACTAATATCACTACCACTCGCAAACCTCGCATCACACACTGTAGGCAGCGCAATCCTAACAACCTGCGCACTTTGCCTATGTCTGCTAATACACTACTTTCTTTTTCTATTGGTCTCTGGAATTGTCAGTCTGCTGTCAACAAAGCTGATTTCATTACTTCCATTACTAGTCATTCAAGGCTAAACCTCATGGCCCTGACAGAGACTTGGATCAAATCAGAGGACAATGCTACACCTGCAGCATTCTCCAATAATTTCTCCTTTTCCCACACCCCCTGTTTAACTGGAAGAGGTGGAGGTTCTGGTCTGCTCATTTCTAATAATTGGAAATTTACTCCTTTACCATCTCTGTGTATCAACAGCTCCTTTGAATCACATTCGGTTACTATTACCTACCCTCTAAAAATCCATTTTGTAGTTGTTTATCGATCTCCAGGACCACTAGGTAACTTCGTGGAAGAATTAGATGTGTTGCTCTCATCCTTTCCTGAGGATGGTACTCCCTTAGTTATACTTGGAGACTTCAACATCCACCTCGATAAACCTCAAGCTGCAGACTTCCACACCCTGCTTGCCTCTTTTGATCTCAAGAGAGTGTTAACTACGGCTACTCACAAATCAGGCAACCAACTGGACCTTATTTACACACGACACTGCTCCACTGATCATGTGCTGGTTACTCCCCTGCACACCTCGGATCACTTCCTCCTCACTCTTAACCTCAACATGATTCCTGACACAACACATACCCCTCCACATGTCACTTTTCGACGTAACTTACGCTCACTCTCACCCTCCTGGTTATCTGCTATAGTTTCATTTTCGCTTCCTCCCTCTATACAGTTATCATCTCTTGATGCTAACAGTGCTACAGATACTTTCTGTTCCACTCTGACATCTTGTTTAGATACTTTCTGCCCCTTATCTTCCAGGCCAGCCCGTACCACCCCTTCTGCCCCTTGGCTATCTGACGTTCTTTGCGAACATCGTTCTAAGCTCAGGGCTGCAGAGAGGATATGGCGCAAATCACAAAATCCTACTGACCTTAATATATATCGATCACTCCTCTCTGACTTTTCTCCTAATGCTTCTACTGCTAAAAGAACATACTATCACGATAAAATTAACAATTCACCTAACTCTCGCATGCTCTTTAAAACATTCTCCTCCCTCCTTTGTCCTCCTCCTCCCCCTCCTTCATCAACTCTAATAGCTGACGACTTTGCCACATTCTTCATTAATAAAATTACTAACCTCACTGCACAATTCTCCACACCACAAACTGTCAAACACATCTTACCATCAAACATACGCTCGTTCACATCCTTCTCTCCACTCTCTGAGGCAGAAGTCTCTAAACTCATCCTTTCCAGTCATCCTACTACTTGTCCGCTTGATCCTATTCCATCCCATCTCCTTCAAGCCATTTCTCCTGCAGTTGTACCTGCACTCACTCACATCGTTAACACATCCCTTCATACTGGAGTTTTTCCCTCAGCATTTAAACAGGCTCGTATAACCCCACTTCTTAAGAAACCCACTCTTAACCCAACTCTTTTAGGGAACTATAGACCGGTTTCCCTTCTACCTTTCATTGCAAAAACACTTGAACGAGTTGTGCTCAACCAAGTCTCTGCCTTTCTCACACAGAACAACCTCCAGGACAGTAACCAATCTGGCTTCAGAAGGGGACATTCGACCGAAACTGCCTTGCTCTCAGTTGTTGAAGCCCTAAGACTTGCAAGAGCGGCTTCCAAGTCTTCATTACTTATCTTGCTGGATCTATCCGCTGCTTTTGATACAGTCAACCACCAGATCCTCCTGTCAATCCTATTGAGAAAGGGCATCTCAGGAACCGCTCTCCAGTGGTTTGAGTCTTACCTCTCAGATAGATCCTTCAAGGCATCTTGGAGAGGTGAAGTATCCATGTCGCAACATCTAGCTACTGGGGTGCCTCAGGGCTCAGTCCTTGGACCACTTCTCTTCTCTGTCTACATGGCATCATTAGGTTCTGTCATTCAGAAACATGGCTTTTCATATCACTGCTATGCTGATGACACTCAACTCTACCTCTCATTCCATCCTGATGATCCGACGATAACTGCTCGCATCTCAGCATGTATAACAGACATTTCTTGCTGGATGAAGGACCATCACCTTCAACTCAACCTAGCTAAGACAGAACTGCTTGTAGTTTCAGCAAACTCATCACTTCATCACAATTTCACCTTCCAGTTAGGCTCATCAACCATTACTCCATCAAAAACAGCCAGAAACCTTGGAGTTATGATTGATGATAAGCTGAATTTCTCAGACCACATTGCTAAAACTGCCCAGTCCTGCAGATTTGCTTTATATAATATTAGGAAGATCAGGCCCTTTCTTTCGGAATATGCAACACAACTCCTTGTTCAAGCTCTTGTTCCGTCCAGACTTGACTATTGCAATGCTCTCTTGGCAGGTCTTCCAGCCAATTCCATCAAACCTCTACAATTAATCCAAAATGCCGCTGCAAGATTAATCTTTTAATGAGCCGAAAAGAACGCACGTCACACCTCTGTTCATCAATTTGCACTGGCTAACAATAGTGGCTCGTATAAAATTCAAGGCATTAATGTTTGCATACAAAACCACCTTTGGCTCTGCACCCCTTTACCTAAATTCAGTACTTCCGACCTATGTGCCCTCTAGAAGCTTGCATTCTGCAAGTGAACGCCGCATTATTGTGCCTTCCCAAAGAGGCACAAAATCACTTTCTCTGACTTTTTCATTAACTGTTCCCATCTGGTGGAATGACCTGCCCAACTCAATCCGAGCAGCTGAATCCTTAGCCATCTTCAAGAAACGGCTAAAAACCCATCTCTTCCATCTTTATTTGACCCTCTAACTCTAGCACTCTCTTTTCTAATTTTATTTGATCTATCTCCTTTCTTTTTATTTAAAAAAGAAAAACACACACACACACACACTTGTCCCTCTATCAATTGCATATTTATTCTCTAACTTTTCTTAAAAAAACTAAAACACTAGCTTTCTTTTCTATATTCCATCTGCTTGTTTAAAAAAATGAATAAATAAATAAAAAAAAAACCTTGCTATGTGTACTGCGTTAGGCTAACCGAGACTTGTCATATCGCTTGCATGTTGTTGCTCTTTTGTTGGTTTTGATTGCTTCTATTGTCCTCATTTGTAAGTCGCTTTGGATAAAAGTGTCTGCTAAATGACTAAATGTAAATGTAAATGTAAAATCTTGCGTCTGAAAAACATTTAGAATTATGTTTTTTGTTTGGCCGTACACTCTGCGACCCACTCAGAACGGTCTCGCGACCCACCAGTTGAGAAACACTGCTCTAAAATGTGTCCTGCATTAGTGTTCAGTAATGAAATGGTTGATATAGTTTCCTTCAAATGTCTGTGCTGTTGAGTATGTCAGTAATTGACCTGGAGACAGACAGCAGAAGACAGTAGTCTGTGCTAATACCACTCGCAGCACATTGTGAATTCTGTGCATTCTGACACATTTCAAAATGCAAAACATGAAATTAATCTTGTAGCTGGAAGCGTTTGCATTCAGTTCTTGTATTTTTCAAGCTTTATGATTATGCATTCAAAACTGTGCATTTCTGCCTTCCTAGACTTCCATTGTTTTATTACTGTACGTATTTTTCTTATGTTTCAAACCTGTGGATGAGTCGAAATGACTTTCAAAGGCACAGATGTTGTATTTTACCCATAATATCAGTTTAAAGTATTGCTCTTCCTCTTTTAATTGCAGAAGCGGCTGCAGATATCAACATTGTGGGTCGCCCGATTGCTCTGAGGTTCTTGGGTTTTAATCGGGACAGTCTGGTGCGAGGGCACTCTGGGTCTCAGTCTGACTCACTAAACACCAGCGCAGAGTCCTGTGTGCTGCTGATTACTGCTGCATGAGTCACAGTGCAGGACAGTCATTCCTGCTGCTGATGTTGATGTACTGTTCAAACCTACTGAGCGTACTACCTAGACAGCATGTTAAGCCATCGTGCATGCTCTCATAGGTTAGTTGCATAATTATGTTAAGATGTCAAAATCTAAAGCAGCACTGCATGCAATCCCAGAGGTGAGAATCACAGAATCACTTGCATTTCAGTCGTCTTAGTAGGCAGCTGCCTAGGCAGACACTATTGCAGCTCATTAGGGTTTGGAGCAGAGCAGGTTGTGTCCAGCAGCCGTAATGAGAACATGAAACACAACGTTTGGACTTGAACAGAGAGAGTTTCCTGAAGCTCTGTGAGAGAGAGGAGCTGTTAATTGGGATGGGAACAACTGTGTTCTCTTCCTCTTTTACAGTTTATTCATTAGAGAATAGAGATCTATCTATCTATCTATCTATCTATCTATCTATCTATCTATCTATCTGTCTATCTATCTGTTGTTCTTTCTATTTATCCATCAATTCGACTATTGTTCTTTCATCCATCCATCCATCCATCCTTCTTTCTCTCTATATATCATCCATCTATTATTCCTTCATCCATCCATCTATCTTTCTATATATCCATCCTTCTATGTATTATTCTTTCATCCATCCATCTTTCTATTTATCCATCCATCTATCTATTGTTCTTTCATCCATCATTCATCCATCGTTCTTTGTATCTATCCACCCACCCATCCGTCCATCTGTTGTTATTTCCATCCATCATTCTTTCTATCTAATCTATCCACCCATCCATCCATCCATCCATCCATCCATCCGTTTGTCCATCTATTGTTTATCCATCCATCCATCCTTCTTTCTATTTATCTATCCATCCATCCATTCATCTATTATTCTTCCATCCATCAGTCTGTTGTTCTTTCCTCCATCCATCCATCATTCCTTCTATTTATCCATCATCCATTGTTTTTTATCCATCCATCCATCCATCCATCAATCCTTCTATTTATCCCTCATCCATTGTTTTTTTTATCCATCCATCCATCCATCGTTCCTTCTATTTATCCATCATTCTTTTTATCAGGCACGTGCAGAAGGGGGGGAGGCTTTGGGGGCTCGAGCCCCTGCCCTTTTTCAAAATTATTCAAAAGTGCCCCTCTCGGACAAATAGCATGATATTGTGGTCATTAAAACAAAATGCATTTGAATTCTAATTTGTCGTGTTTGTCTGAATATCAATATATTCTATGGACAAAGACACAATGGAGGCCGAGTGCACGTAAACACTTTTTCTACTTTACTTAACAGCTGTTCAGAAGTATATACAGGGCCACACAGCGCCACCAAAAGCACAACACAACAATTGCAGGATTAACCCAATTCTGAACAACGAATACATAACATTTCCTCCCAACTTAAATCAAGGGTGACCATACACAACAAAGTAATATTACTTTTCTTGAATTCAACTTTAACCACAGTCCAACAAGCACATTTTACTCAAGCTTACTCTGCATGAATATCTCTTTAACAATATACAATACATTAGGATGCTTGATAACGGTCAGGTGGTCTAATGAGATGGGTAGGATAGCTCTTTAAAGTCTCTCTTGTTTGTACCATCTCAGAAGGTGCTGTGTCAATTTTACCTGACCCTGGGCAATCAGTTATCACATCAACAAGCTCGTTAGTCTTTTTACTGATATTCTCCAGAAGGGAATGTGCTTGGGAATTATCAGAACAAACGGGAACAAATGGTTCAGTTGAGGTGTCAGACGATGGAACTGCCTGTCTCAACATTTGATCCACATGACGTTTCCAGGATCCAGCAGTGCCCACATTTACAATGTAGGAGACAGGTCCCGTTCTTGACATTACCACTCCAGGTATCCATTTTTCTCCTTTTCAGTAGTCACGAACAAGGACGGAGTCTCCAACACAAAATTCCCTCGACTTTGAGCGTTCCTGGCGTCGTAACTGCTGAGCCTCCTGAGACTGACTCACAGTTTTAGCAAGACTAGGTTTAAGAAGATCCAGCCGGGTTCTTAATTTGCGATTGAGGAATAACATCGCAGGTAACTCCTTAGTAGTAGCATGAAGAGTGTTTCTGTATGTTAACAGGAATCCATCAAGTCTCTGTTAGATCGAGCTGACCCCCTGGAAGCTTTCAGAGCGTGTTTGAGTGTTTGGACAAAACGCTCAGCTTGCCCATGACTAGAGGGGTGGTAGCGCGCAGAACAGATATGTTGCACCCCATTTGCCTTCAGAAAGAATGAGAACTCCTCAGCGCAAAACTGCGGGCCGTTGTCACTGACAATGACGTTAGGGACACCGTAACGACTGAAAAGTCCCCGTAAGACTTGAATAGTTTTGCTTGAGGTAGTGCTGTCCATGATGAAGACTTCAGGCCATTTGGAGTGCGCATCAACTACAATGAAGTACATATGGCCTTCAAAGGGACCAGCAAAATCCACATGTAACCTTTCCCAAGGATTAGTTGGCCAAATCCATGGGTGAAGTGGTGCAGGACAGGGGGCATTTTGGATACGTTGACACGACTGACATGATTTGGATTGTGACTCAATCTGTCCATCGATACCCGGCCACCAGACTTAGCTCTGGGCCAGATGTTTCATCCTTACCACCCCAGGATGGCCTATATGTAAATCAGCTAACACCCGGTGGCGGAGTTTGGTAGGTACAATAACACGACTCCCCCACATTAAAGATCCTTGTACCACTGTAAGCTCGTGATGACGAGTCACGAAAGGTAACAAGTCAGTGGGTATATCTTTAGGTTTTGGGAACCATCCAGATGAAACCATGTCCAGCACAGATGACAAAGTGGAATCTGTTAGGGTGTCACGTTTAATTTCAGCATTACTGACAGGCAGGGTAGCTACCTGATTGGCATAGAACACATCCACTGTGTCCATTTTCTGTGTGTGTGTCACTGGCAATGGCAGCCATGAAAGTCCATCTGCATTGGCATGGTGAGCTGCTTTCTTATACTCAAGGACATAATTATGGGCGGCTAAAAGCAAAGCCCACCGTTGCATTCTGGCTGCTGCCATGGATGGAATGCTCCTGTTAGGACTAAGAATTGCAGTTAGTGGTTGATGATCAGTGAGGAGGGTAAACCTTCTTCCGTATAAGTACTGATGGAATTTGCGAATTCCAAAGATTATGCTCAGGGCCTCCCACTCGATCTGAGCATAATTTTGTTCCGCTCTACTGAGTGTCCTGGACGCAAAAGCAATCGGCTTTTCCTCACCATTGGGGCACAGATGTGATATCACAGCACCCACCTCATGTGGGGAAGCATCACAGGCGAGACAAATGGGTAGCTCTGGATCATAATGTGTGAGTATAGCTGGTGAGGTAAGGAGATCCTTTGCTTTTCGGAAGGATTGTTCACAGGCCACACTCCAGTACCATTTCTTTTCTTTACAGAGAAGAGTATTAAGTGGATTCAAAACAGACGCCAAATTTGGAATGAAACGGCCATAGTAGTTAATCATCCCCAGGAAAAAGCGTAATTGACTTACATTAGCTGTTGTGGGCGTTTCCATAATCGCTTTAATCTTTTCTGGCGATTTGTGTAGTCCAGCGGCGTCGCTGTAATGATCCAAGTATTCCAGTGACTGTTTGAAAAATTCACATTTTTCACGCTGCAATTTTAGACCATATTTTTCCAGTCTAGTGAGAACTTGGTCTAGTGTATGGAGGTGCTCCGCATCATCTAGTCCTGTTATTAGTATGTTATCTAGATAGCAGTGAGTGTTTGGAATCCCCAAGAGAACTTGGTCCATCGCTTTCTGAAAAAATGCAGGGGCAATCCCGAAGGGTAATCGGTTATAGCAAAATAGCCCTTTTTGAGTGGATATGGTGAGTAATTTCCTCGACTCCTGTGCCACTGGCATCTGCAAGTAAGCATTTGTCAAATCCAGCTTACTGAATAACTGACCACCAGCTAGAGATGCAAAAAGATCTTCCATGTGTGGAAGTGGGTAGTGGTCCACGCAAATGGCTGGGTTGAGTGTCACTTTAAAATCACCACACAGTCTCACTGAACCATCTTTCTTTATCACTGGTACCACAGGCGTGGCCCACTCACTGTACTGTATTGGTGAAATCACTCCCATCTCTGTTAAACGTGTCAATTCAGCCTCTACTTTTGGTCGAATGGCGTATGGTACTACCCTTGGCTGATAGAATTTTGGAGTATGATCAGGCTTTAGCCTAATCTTTGCTTCAATTCCTTCCATAGTGCCCAATTCTTTCCCAAAAACTTTGGAGTGCCGTTTTAACACCGTTTCTATAGTGTCTGCAACTCCATGCTTGACTGTTTTTATGTCTTGCCAGTTAAGTTTTATAGATCTCAGCCATTCTCTACCAAATAATGGTGGGGCATCACTGTTAACCACATACAGTGGCAATCGTGCAGACTGATTATTTAATTTTACCACTACGTTGATGACCCCTACTGGTGCTAGTGCTTCTCCAGTGTATGTTTTTAAGATAACATCGGTCGGCTGCAGTGGAATATGCTGCAAGACATTGGCGTATTTTTCCCTTGAAATTATTGACACTGCAGCACCTGTATCCAATTCCATCTCAATCATTTTTCCTTCAATTTCTGGAGTTATACAAATGTGTGCAAGTTGCTCTCTTTTGGTTATCATATACAGTGGCATTTCCTTCTCTGTATCTTTACTCGACTCATCACTTTGTTTCCCTCCAGCATCCAGATGATGTACTCCTCTCTTATCATTTTTACTCCGTCTTTTACATGGCTTGAACTTTTTCTCATGCTTCCTTTCTTTCTCAAAGTTTCTTTTATTTCTGCACACGCGTCCAATGTGGCCTTTTTTTCCACATGAATGGCAGGCATGATCTTTGTACCAGCAGTCCTCATCTGTGTGGTTCGTTTTCCCACATCTTTTACAATTGCGTCGCTGTTTGGGCGAGGAAACATGCATTGCATTTAGCTTCAGGGACGTGCTGAGTTGCTGCGCTTCGCGAGCGACGGTCTCCGCGGCCACAGCGATCTCTACAGCTTTGTAAAACGTAAGTGCCGCCTCCGTTAGAAGTCGCTTTTGGATCGCTTCATGGCGTAATCCACAAACAAATCTATCCCTTAGGGCATCCTCCAAATGTGTACCGAAGTCACAATGTTCAGAGAGTTGTTTTAAAACTGCTACATACTGTGCAACCATCTCTGTTTCCTCTTGATTGCGTTTGTGGAAACGGAATTGTTCTGCTATTATGAGGGGCTTTGGCGAGAAATGTTCCGTTAACATTGTAACAATCTCCTGATACGTCTTTTCTCCCGGTTTAGCAGGTGCAATTAAGTTACATAGAAGACTGTGCGTTTTAGTGCCCATAACGCTTAACAACACTTACTCTTTTTTCCTCTTCAATATCATTGGCCTTTGTAAAGTGTTCAAACTGTTCAATATACGTTGTCCACTGCTCGATGGCCTCGTCGAAAGCATCAATATGCCCGATAGTCGCCATTCTGTTTGTGGATTATCTTGATTTGACTTCCTGTTGATTGCCGTCAACGTTTTCAACGCTGTGCACTCATTTTCGTCATAAAAGTATCCTGGTCTATATCAGTCTGTACCAGTACAAGATTGGAGTCAATATTTCCACTCCTCGTCGCAAATTTTGTTGTGTTTGTCTGAATATCAATATATTCTATGGACAAAGACACAATGGAGGCCGAGTGCACATAAACACTTCTTCTACATTACTTAACAACTGTTCAGAAGTATATACAGCGCCACCAAAAGCACAACACAACAATTGCAGGATTAACCCAATTTTGAACAACGAATACATAACATAATTAACATGACACTTTGTACAAAACAGTAACTAATAGCTCAAAAGTCGGAAAATTCCTGTTTATTTTTACATATCTGTCAATCTGAGACGTAGCTATGGGATGTGTGCGTTTTGCTCGACTGACTGATATTCCAGTCTGTTCAGAAACCGAGGCTCTCGAGCCATATATGGTTCTTTCAGTTATTGGGTTGACGGAAGGAAAAAATACCCAACAATATTTTAAACATTTTTCATCAATAATCAAAGCTAGTGTGTCGATTTAATTAAAGATCCACATATTATAAGAATATTAGGTACATAGCCTAATTCATCAATGCCCATTAGTCATGTAGCTATAATACACCAACCAATCATGATCTGGAACAAGAAGTTCAAATTTCATTGGACAATATGTGAAGTGGAGCGGTTATTTTCCGTTCTTATTCATAAATCGGTTGAAAATTACATGGGACCAACGAGCTTATTTGTGGAGCGATCTGGATCTGCGGTTTGTCTCATTTTATGAATCAAATTACATCCCTGGGAAAAAGTATGCTAAATGACTACAAAAGCACTGCACAAAACCATGCAGCGTCAAAAGTCGCAATAATGGTAATCAGTAGGCTATTCAATTCACTTAGGCTATATTTATGTATGATATACACACCGTTTACTATTTGATGAAACTATCATAGTTATTTAAGCCCAAGTGCCACCTACAGGCCTGTTATGTGAAGTGTAGGCTGGCGAAATGGTGACGTGAAAGGACTTTATTATATTACCATTTTTGATAATTATGCAGCATTATGAAAGTGTCCTATGCTCATCCTGCATTTATTTGATCAAAAATACAGAAAAAAACTGTAGCCTAATATTGTGAAATATTACTACAATTTAAAAGAATGTTTTTCTATTTTAATATACATTTATACTGTTTTAATAAAATATAATTTGTTTCTGTGATTCAGAGCTGAATTTTCAGCATCATTACTCCATTCTTCAATGCATGGTTCTTCAGAAATCATTCTAATATGCTGATTTATTATCAATGTTGGAAACAGTTGTGCTGCTGATTTATTTATTTATTTGTTTGTTTGTTTGTTTGTTTGTTTGTTTGTTTTGTTTATTTATTGGAACCTGTGATACTTTTTTGGGGTTCAATGATAAATAAAAAGTTAAAAAGAACAGCATTTATTCAAAATAGAGATGTTTTCTAACAATATCAATCTTTACAATCACTGTTTCTATCAATTTGCAAGATGGCGCCGCAGATGGCAGCTACTGTGCTTCGCTCTTCAGTGTTTGTACTGTTTTTGTTCGTTTTTCCTGTTTTTTGTTTCTCAAACACCATCAGTTTTACTAGGGATGATCTGCTGAACATTCGGCAGAACACACCGCAGAATCTTTTACCGGTTTTTGATTATTCGGACGTTTTGCTGGACATTGTTGTTGGCGGAGCGGCGGCGCTGATCAAACGCTTCAGGACGCGCAGACGGGGGAAGCGAGCCGGCGCGCTCGTGAAGCTCAGACAGCGTGGATTTAGAACGGCGTTGCCTAGCATCCATCTGGCGAATCTCCGCTCTCTACCCAACAAAACGGACGAACTCCTTCTGCTCTCCCGGACAAACAGGGACTTTTCAAACTCTGCTGCTCTGTGTTTCACGGAAACCTGGCTGAACGACGCCATTCCGGACAGCGCGTTACATCTTCCGAGCTTTCAGCTGTTTAGAGCGGATCGTGAGGCAGAATCAACGGGGAAATCACGCGGCGGCGGGACGTGCTTTTACATCAATGAGAGGTGGTGTACAGATGTAACTGTGTTAAAGAAGATGTGCTGTTCAGATCTAGAAACGCTCTTCATTAACTGTAAGCCTTTCTACTCGCCGCGGGAGATTCACTCGTTCATTCTGGTGAGTGTTTACATTCCTCCGCAAGCGCACGTGAGCTCCGCTTTACAGAAACTCGCTGATATGATCACAGAGACTGAGCAACAACACCCGGACTCTGTTTTAATCATTCTCGGGGACTTTAATAAAGCAAATCTCTCCCGTGAACTGCCAAAATACAGACAGCATGTTACATGTCCCACCAGAGACAGTAATATATTGGATCACTGCTACACAGCGATAAAGGATGCATATCACTCTGTCCCACGGGCAGCTCTAGGACTCTCTGATCACTGTTTGGTTCATCTTATACCGACCTACAGGCAGAAACTCAAATCTGGAAAACCTGTATTAAGAACTGTTAAAAGATGGACTAATGAAACAGAGTGGGATTTACAAGCCTGTTTCGACCTTACTGATTGGACTGTTTTTGAAGCTGCCGCAAATGATCTGGATGAGCTCACAGAGACTGTAACATCTTACATCAGTTTCTGTGAGGATATGTGCATTCCTACCAAGACTCATCTAACTTACAACAACGACAAACCATGGTTCACTGCAAAACTCAGACAGCTCCGTCAGGCCAAAGAAGATGCTTACAGAAAGGGGGATAAAGTCTTGTATAAACAGGCCAAATACACACTGGAAAAGGAGATCGGAGTGGCAAAGAGGAATTATTCCGGCAAGCTAAGGAAAAAATTCTCTTCCAGTGATTCTGCTTCAGTGTGGAAAGGTATGAAAGAAATCACCAATTACAAGTCACCATCCCCCAGCACTCTGGAGAATCAACACCTGGCAGACGGTCTGAACGAGTTCTATTGTAGGTTTGAAAAAACACCCCACACCCGCCCTGAACACCTCTCCACACAACCATTCACACAACCATTCACACCTCCAGCAACCCCCGTCTCCCCCACACCTGCAATTCAGATCAGCGAAGATGAGGTGCGCCAGGTCTTCAGGAAGAACAAAAGAAGGAAAGCACCAGGCCCAGACGGTGTGTCACCAGCCTGCCTAAAAATCTGTGCTGACCAGCTGGCCCCCATCTTCACACAGATCTTCAACAGATCTCTGGAGCTGTGCGAAGTCCCCTCATGCTTCAAACGCTCCACCATCATCCCCGTCCCAAAGAAACCCAAAATTACTGGACTTAATGACTACAGACCTGTGGCTCTAACATCTGTGGTCATGAAGTCATTTGAAAGACTGGTTTTGGCTTATCTGAAGTCCTCCACTGGACCCTTACTGGACCCCCTGCAGTTTGCCTACAGAGCAAACAGGTCTGTGGATGATGCAGTCAACATGGGACTGCACTTCATCCTGCAGCATCTGGACAGACCAGGGACTTATGTGAGGATCCTGTTCGTAGACTTCAGCTCCGCTTTTAACACCATCATCCCGGACACCCTTCAGAACAAACTAACTCAACTCTCCGTCCCCACCTCCGTCTGTCAGTGGATCACCAGCTTCCTGACAGACAGGCAGCAGCTAGTGAGGCTGGGAAAATACACATCCAGCACTCGTACGATCAGCACTGGAGCTCCTCAGGGCTGTGTTCTCTCCCCACTGCTCTTCTCCCTGTACACTAACGACTGCACATCTAAAGACCCCTCTGTCAAGCTCCTGAAGTTTGCAGACGACACCACACTGATCGGCCTCATCCAGGACGGTGACGAGTCTGCCTACAGACAGGAGGTTAAGGAGCTGGCTGTCTGGTGCAGTCTTAACAACCTGGAGCTCAACACGCTCAAAACTGTGGAGATGATCGTGGACTTCAGGAGGAACCCCTCTGCACTCCCCCCACTCACCATCATGAACAGCACTGTGACTGCAGTGGAGTCATTCAGATTCCTGGGCACCACCATCTCCCAGGACCTGAAGTGGGACAATCACATAGACTCCATTGTGAAAAAGGCCCAGCAGAGGTTGTACTTCCTTCGCCAGCTGAGGAAGTTCAACCTGCCACAGGACTTGCTGAATCAGTTCTACTCCGCCATCATTGAATCCGTCCTCTGCACTTCAATAACTGTCTGGTTCAGCTCAGCTACCAAATCTGACCTCAGAAGACTACAGAGGGTAGTCCGGACTGCTGAGCGAATCATTGGTACACCCCTCCCCACTCTCCAAGAACTGTACTCATCCAGAGTGAGCAAAAGGGCTGGCAAAATCACTCTGGACCCCTCACATCCAGCACACTCCCTCTTTGAACTGTTACCGTCTGGTCGACGCTACAGAGCTCTGAGCACCAGAACGACCAGACACAGGAACAGTTTCTTCCCTCAGGCAATCCATCTCATGAACACTTGACATTAAAAGTGGAACATACAACACTATTATAAATTATTTATTCAACACACATACTTATTTTTTTCATTTCAGATCTGCACATATTAGACCTGTACACCATAATTGTCTATACATTGTGTTTTTGCTATTTGTACATTGCCTATTTGTAAATTATTCTTTTATTATCTGTGCCCTGTCCTGTTGCTGTCTTTCTGTTGCACTGTAGAGCTTCTGTCACAAAAACAAATTCCTCGTATGTGTAAGCATACCTGGCCAATAAAGCTCATTCTGATTCTGATTCTGATTCTGATTCTGATTCTGAATTTAACAAATCCTTGCTGAATAAAAATAAATTTCTTTAAAAAAAATAATAAAAAATAGCCTACTGACCTCAAGCTTTTGAACGGTAGTGTATATTGTTACAAAAGTTATATTTTAAATAAATGCTGTTCTTATTTAACTTTTTATTCATCAAAGAATCCTGAAAAACATTTTCAACATTGCTAATAAACCAGCATTGCATAAAATGTAAATAAAGTAAATTAATAAAGTATATTAAAATTTTGATCAAATTAAAGCGGGCTTGATGACTATAAGTGACTTCTTGCAAAAATATAAAATAGTAATGTATCCAATCTTTTGACCTATAATATGTTTTTCTCCCTTATATTGCCCCTTTTTTACATTTGAGCCCCTGCCCCTGAGGAACTCTCTACACATCCCTGCTTTTTATCCATCCATCCATCCATCGTTCTTTTCATCCATCAATCCATCCATCCATCATTCTTTTCATCCATCCATCCATCCATCGTCCTTTTCATCCATCCATCCATCCATCCATCGTTCCTTCTATTTATCCATCGTTATTTTTATCCATCCATCCATTCATCGTTCTTTTCATCCATCCATCCATCCATCCATCCATCCATCCATCGTTCCTTCTATTTATCCATCATTCTTTTTATCCATCCAACCATCCATCGTTCTTTTCATCCATCCATCCATCCATAATTCCTTCTATTTATCCATCGTTCTTTTTATCCATCCATCCATCCATCGTTCTTTTCATCCATCCATCCATCCATAATTCCTTCTATTTATCCATCGTTCTTTTTATCCATCCATCCATCCATTGTTCTTTTCATCCATCCATCCATCCATCCATCCATCATTCCTTCTATTTATCCATCATTCTTTTTATCCATCCATCCATCCATCGTTCTTTTCATCCATCCATCCATCCATCCATCCATCCATCTTTCCTTCTTTTCATCCATCCATCCATTCAGCCATCCATCCATCCATCGTTCCTTCTATTTATCCATCATTCTTTTTATCCATCCAACCATCCATCGTTCTTTTCATCCATCCATCTATCCATAATTCCTTCTATTTATCCATCGTTCTTTTTATCCATCCATTCATCCATCGTTCTTTTCATCCATCCATCCATCCATCGTTCTTTTCATCCATCCATCCATCCATCCATCCATCCATCCATCCATCGTTCCTTCTATTTATCCATCATCCATCATCCATCGTTCTTTCATTCTGCTGGTTTGTTGTTCTGTGTATCTGTTAATCATTGCATAATTTTATGTATCTGGTCTTTTTATTTTTAAAAATTAGATTATTTATAAATTTCAATTCATTTTAAATCTACCTTCTTACATTCAAATTTGAATTGCAATTCTCAATTCAGATGCAGTATTTCTGGCATCTTAATTCAGTTCTGACTGATGTTGTGTTGACCACATTATGAAATGTGTTTTGTGAGACTCACTGCTTATTCATTTGTTAACTCTAGTCAAACATCCGCAACAGAGCTTTTTTTAGCCAACAGCGTGTGAGTATAAAAAGGCATTAAAATGTGTTACACGAACACTATTGTTATGTTTAGCATGTAGTTAAAGAGCAACAACGGAGGGATGGAGAGAGGAGAAGCAGAATTATACAGGAAATATTGTGCTTGTCATAGTAAACACCGCTAACAAACAAGTATTTGTACACACACACACACACACACACACTGCAGTCCAGTTCTATTAGTTTGGCAGATTCTCTCCGCGAGTGTGTGTGTGTGTGTGTGTGTGTGTGTGTGTGTGTGTGTGTGTGTGCGCGTGTGCGTGTGCGTGTGTGTGTGTGTGTGTGTGTGGACAGCACATCTCGTCTGCTGAAAGAGCTCACGTATAAATGAGACAGAGGGACGGCTCGCTGTCACCGCCAGACTCAACCAATTCAATTCACTGCGATAAGACGAAGAAACTGGCAGAATGGAGCGGCTACTTCTTCCAGAGTATCTCGTTAGTTTTACAGCACGCTGATGGAAAAGCTTCAAGGAGAGCCGTGGTGTACATGTCCTCAGAAGAATAAAAATAGCCTTGATAATTTGTCCCGAAACAGTGTGTGCTTTGACGCTCGCAGCCTCTCTGAGCTTCACCGCGTGTCAGGCTGCAGTCAGCGGTCGTTCTGTTCATTGCTAAATCAGCAGCGCGTATGAATAGGCTCAACTAGTCTGCTAGTCGTGTAGGTGAGGTAATGAGCTGCCAACCAAACTACTGTAGGTTCATCTCAACCACACTGAACAACCCAGCCTAAACCAGCTGTTGATGTAATAAGATGTCTGTCACAGGTGATCCAATCACAAGTGTTCATCTGAGACACATTATTGCTATTTGCCATTTTTTTAAGCCGCCATATTCATTATATATCATTCGCAGATCACCTGAGATGTTAAAATCATGTGCAAACAGGGACTTGCATGGTTTCTAACTGGTTGAAGCTGGTCATTAGCTGGTCAGAACTAGTTTAGGTAGTTGATAAGCTTATGTGGTCAAGGTTGAGCTTGTTAACCGTGTTTCTAGATGCTAAGTTAAAGTGGATGACCAGCTTATGTTAGAAGGGAAGGTCTTTGAGAAGGAAAGACATTGAGATACTATTATAGTTTTTATTCCTATTTTGGATAGTTTTTAGTGTTTTTTTTTTCTTTCAATTTTGTTGTATTTTTTGTCATAATTAGCCATTTTTATTTTATTTTATTTTAGTTTATTTTAGTTTTAATCTACATCAAGTTAAATGACCACTATGTGTTATTAGAAACTATTATATTATTTATTAATATTTTGAATATTTTTTTTTTAGTTTTTATTTTCCATTTACAATTTTAATTTTAATTTTAAAGTTGTAGTAATTTTGTTGTTTCTGTCTGTCTTTATTTATTTATTTATTTATTTTGTTATTGTTTTTATTAATTTTTTAAAGTGTTTTTATTAATTTTTTATTTCAGTTTGTTATTTTAGTACATCAAGTTAAATGACCGGCAAGTTTTAGAGACGTTACTAAGATAATATTATTTGTTATATATCTATTTTCATTTCAATTTTACATAGTTTTGATAATTTTGTTGTGTTTTTTGTAATTTTATTATTATTATAATTATTATTATTTTGTCTATATAGTTTATATTATTTTTTATTTCAGCACTTTTTATTTATTTTTATTTCAGTACATTTTAATTTATATTTTAGTGCGTCAAGTTGAATTAACCGAAATAAAATGTTTAAGATTGTTATAATGTATTTTATAATGTATAACATAGATTTCTTTCCACTAAAGAACATTTTACTTAAAGTAACTTTTTTAAGGTTTTACTTTTAGTTAGCTATAATAACAGCCTTATTGTACTCATATTGTACTTTACAGATGAAGCGAATGTGTATTTCAGGTTTTTATCATGTTGTATGTCATTATTTTTTGATGAAGAGTCATGAAACCTTTATGAAACCGCCTGTGCCACAGGATATGAACGCTGAGATATTTTTTATTGTGAATTTCCAGCATTATGTTGAGGTCACACAGGGTTTATGTGGGGGGTTTTTTGGCCTGTTGTTGAGGTTTTAAGTGCAGTATTTTCCAGAGCGCGTCTGATTGCATCTGGAGCACCAGTTATCACTGCAGGATGCTGTCATTTTTTCTTCCTCTACACTGCAGGCACTTTTAAACGGATGTGTTGTTATTTTCATTTGGTTTCCAGAAGCCTCTGACGTTTGGCTAACTCTGCTGTTGCTATCATTAGCATTGGGCTAACGCCGCGGGCGTCCTGAGTCAGTTCAATCTGCTGTTCGGGGCCCAGAGCCAGTCAGATTCCTCATCAAAACACCGCAGGATGCCAACTAAAGACAGATCACAGCAGACGGGGCGCCTCCTTTCTGCTTGTGTGAGATGAACTCAGTCCAAGCGGCCGCGTTAACAGTAGCTAAATCACAGCTTGCCAGAAAGTGGAGGGTTGTTTCTGGGAAGATGCAGCACGGGTCACTGGACGTATAACACACCTGCTCTGGACTGGCAGAGACTGCAGAGAGCCAGATTAAACTGGCAAAGGGACATAATATTATGCAAGTTCAGTGAGATTACATTATGATTGGATTGGTTTGTGTTTGGATCACGTCTAGGGTCTTATAGATGATGGATGGATTCTGTTCAAAAATACAGTAAAAACACTAATATTATTAAATATTCTTAGAATTTAAAATAGCTGTTTTCTATTTGAATATATTTTAAATTTGTAATTTATTTCTGTAATGGAAAGCTGAATTGTTCTGCCATTACTCCAGTCTTCAGTGTTATATAATTTTTTAAAGATGTTTTTAATATATTTTTGTATTTTGTAATATATTTTGAATTCTTTGATGAATAGAATTTTAAAAAGCAATAATTTAATTATAAATGTCTTTACTGTCACTTTTGATAAATTCAGTTTGACCTTGATAAATAAAAATATTCATTTCTTTTAAAAAAAAAAAACATACTAACCCCAAACCTTTTAACAGCAGTTCATGTATATTACATTTATTGCTTTAAAAAAATTGTATTTGTTGTATACAAATAGTATAGCTGTTGTTCAGCTATTATTATTATTTTTACTAAGAATTTACTTACTTAATATTTAAAAAAATAAGGCAATAATAATATTAAAAATAATGTCTCATTTTGTTTTATTTTATAATTGTATATATATATTGTACTATAATTTTATAGCTACGTATATTTATCTTATTCTTTTCTGAACACCGGTAAAATTTTAAGTATTGCTGACAACTTATATGTGTCTAATGTTTTTTTTTTTCTTTCTTCTCTGTGCAGTTTTGATTGATATATGTTGAAGATATATATTTTTTTAACATTCAGTAAACGTTATAAAAATAGCTTTGAAAAAAAAAAAAACACAGCATTTGGCTTGTAAATTGTATGAGCTTCTTTCACAATATTGGATTGAAAGATCAGAAAAAGCCCATATACACCTGCCCATACACCCTCCCTTCAAAAGAAATCAGAACGGAAGTGGTCAAATGTGGACAGAAGAGACAGATTAAAACACCAGGTGTGAACAGAAATGTGTCTCCTTCATCTATCAACCAAAACGTATCTTAATACCAGGTGTAAACAGGGCCTTTGACTCATTTGACCAAGAGGCAGGCATTATCACACTGACTGGGCAATCAGCCAATCACAGAAGAGATGACAGAATAAGAGGCGGGCATTATCATACTGACTGGGCAATCAGCCAATCACAATGAGGAAGAGAGCGCGAGAGGCGGGCATTATCAAACTGCTGTTTCCCCTCACATTCACACAGCAGCTAGATCTATCTTTTGTCATCTTATTCTTGCTCTGCCGCCTCAAAAACTACAGTTTGGTGTGATGTGATGTCACACTCTGATCCAGTGAATGGCAAGAAAATAGATCAATTATCAGCGAAATCACATATAGGAGCATCTGAAGGATTAATTAGGCAGAAATGTGTTTTGCATCGCACACAGTGTTAAACACACTATTAGAAAGCTTTAGAAGTCAATTGTCACTTGCACAGAATTCTGGGTGATGTGTAAGTATTTTCACACTCGGTGCTGTAGAGAGGAGGTGTTTTACACTGCTGTATACAGTATTGATCCAAGCTCTCTCAGAAACGTCAATAACAGCCCCTAATATTTACAGTGTGCTTCTGATGATCAGATCAGATCTAATATTTTAAGACACTGAAGCTCCCAGAGCACATCCCTCACAATGACTGAACACTGAACTAATTAACACAGATACAGAATGAACATCTGTACTTACTTTAGAAAAATCAGTGACCTCTGTCTATTGCATTGTCTAAAAATGAACATTCTTACATTAATTACTCTGCTTCATGTTGTTCAGTGTGATTTTAGTATCATTTGTAAGCATAAGTTATAGTATTTATTATTAATTTTAATAAAATCAAAACTAAAAATAATTTTAGTTTAAGTTTGTCATTCTGTGTGATTTTGTCATTTGTTAGTTTTTTTATTTCTATTCAGCATTTTGTTTTATTGTATTATATTTTATTCATTTTTAGTAATTTTAATACTTATTTTACTACTAATTTTCATTTTTAATATTTATATTTTAAGTTTTTAATATTTATATTTATTTAGGCTTTAATTTGGCCTTTTTAGAGCTCAAAATTGTTTGGGAAAAAAGCACCTGCTAAGTTTTGTTTTGTAGAAAGTAAGTTTTATTTTATTAATTTTTTTCTGTGAACTTTTCCTTTAATGTTAGAAGCTTTTAGTTTTTCTAATTTATTTTAGTTTAGTTTTAGTAATCTTAGTACTTCAATTTAAACGTATTTTACATGAAGTTTTTAATATTTCTATTTTGTTTCAGCTTTAGTTTATGTTTTGTGTCTGAAAATCTTCACTGCTGCTCTCAATTCAAATATGTTAGACTTGCTGCATTTGGTTGGACGTAAAGGCTTGTCATAAAGCCAAAAAAACAATATATAGGTTAGATTGTGAAACCAACAAGCAGCATCTGCTAGTAATTAAAATCATATCTGCTTTACAAAAAAAAAAAAAAAAAAAAAACCCAAGTGAATAAGAAGGGAATAAAGCGAGCCAAACAAACACTTGACAAACATCACTGGAATGATTTATTTAGAGGCTCGTTACAAAACCCCGTAATTAGCTAAAACCAGCAATTAGTGTTATTTGAACTGTTTAGAACAAAGAGAGACTGATGACTGGAGTCATTAACTCATAATCTGAAACTTTTGACATTCAGCCGTGTAAATGCAAGAAGAGAAATTACTGTCAACATTTTAAGATCAACACCAGTGTCTGTTTACTTTCCTAATAGCTAATTTACTTCATCCATTGTGAATGATTCATCAGTGCACTTTATTCTTAAAAACTAATGTGTATCTTTTAATAACTCTGTTTGTGAAAGAGAGTGAAAATAAGGATGGAAAATGAATTTTTTTGATGCAAAAAATGTATTAACTTTATAATGATGTCTTTAATGTTAATGTTAACTAATTGGTTAATATCAGAAGCATGATCATTTCTAAACAAGCTGTTTTTCAATTTTCGTTTCAGTAGATGTTTGAATGGGAATATTTGAATCAGAGCTGAACGTGCTGTTTTGCATGACATGAGACTCTGGTGTGGTGCGTGTAGTGCTGATCACAGCTGTTTGACACGTATAATCACACGCTCACGGATCCTCACGGCGAGCTCAGCGGGGTTTCTTCATGGGTGCAGTTACACCAGTAATCGTACGAGAGATCTACAAACACTTCAATCTGTGAACAATAAACACATCACTTACAGCAGTTACAGAAATGAGCCGCGCCTCAGGAGACGATTTTCAGCGAATAATGATTTAGATTTGAGTCGGTTCCTCACACAAAACTCATGAGGACTGATATTATGGTGCTTTTTGGAACTCAAAATTGCTATCGTTATTATTTGGAAAAGAGAGTCGGAAATAAATAGTCAGTCAGGTTTTGAACGACGTAAGAGTGAGTAAAATATTATTTTTGTTTTATTTTCTGTGAACTTTTACTTGAACTTTTATAGTGATACGCACATGATGTCATCGTTATCTCTGGCCTGTGATTGGATGATGGTTTTGGACTTACTGACAGAAATCAGCAGTGTTTCTTCAGTAAATCTCTTTGGGATGACGACTAAGGTGAAAACAATTAATAAGCTGTCAAAGGTTAGTTTGAGCGATTGATTGGATGATTGATGGGAAGAGAGCTGACATCTGTTAAAAACACATCATCAGCACAAGCCACGAGCGATGAGAGACATTCAGCGCAGCAGTTCACTCGGGTTTTCTCACTCGTGTCTACTAGAACGTGAAATATATGACTTAAGGCAAAACACTACAGGCAAAAACATTGTTTTTTCATGCACTGGTTCATTTTGAGATTTTGGGCAATTTGGCTGTTATAATATGTTCTTTCAGACTAGTGGGAAAAAAAATATTTTAAAAATGCACTTAAAGTAAGTGTTTATTTTATTTGCACGTTATGTATTTGCGCCTGTAGATTTCAATTACAATAAATATTTAGGTAACACTTTAATATAGGGACCAATTCTCACTATTAACTCTTTCCCCGCCAAACACAGAATTTTCCAGGTTTCCTCGTTCACGCTGTCATACACTGGGGGGGTGCTATTACACATCCCCTGAATGAGTCTAGAATGCGGCGATCAAAAACACAAATTAGGAAGACACAAAAATGAGTGATCTCATATGTAAGCATATGCATATGAAAAATAATGCGATCATCAACAATAAACAGCATATAAATGAAAACTGCCTAATGTTACCGAGTGAAATGTCAATCCAAAAAGTGGTAAAGGCCTGTGCAAGCTTTGGGATACTGATGGAAGCCATCTACTGCATCTTTGCTTTGATCTTCGTACTGAATATGATCCAGATGTAGTATTTGATAAAAATGTGATTTTCTCAGCTTTTTGCTCAAAATTTTGCTTTTTTGGTGAAACCAACCTATATTCCATTCAATTCAGTTCAAGTTTATTTGTATAGCGCTTTTCACAATACAAATCGTTGCAAAGCAGCTTTACAGGAAATTAAGTTTCTACAATATATTTATATATTGTAGAAACTTAATATATTTAACTTATGGCGAAATTTGGTAGTTCTGTATGTTGTCTGAGGGTTGGCATCCTCTGAGGTCCTCTGAGGGGTTGGCATCATCTCTTCTCAGGTGTTCTGGATCCAAACTGAAGCTTGTGTAAATCCTAGTTACCACGGGATGTTAATCCCGTGGCAGAAACAGAGAAACAAATAGAGACATAATTAGCGTAGCTGCTGTTCCAACCAAGCAAAAATGATTTGTTCAGCCCAAGCTAAAGAACAATAATGTGTGTTTGATCAGATATAACTGCAGTACAAGATTATGAGATGCATTATGTGAATCCTTGGCTAAAGAGATGTGTCTTTAATCTAGATTTAAACAGAGAGAGTGTGTCTGAACCCCAAACGTTATCAGGAAGGCTATTCCAGAGTTTGGGAGCCAAATGTGAAAAGGCTCTACCTCCTTTAGTTGACTTTGTTATCCTAGGTACTACCAAAAGGTACTATATTCAAGTGTTGATAAAAAAAGAATGCTTGAAGCTAGAATTTTTTTTTTTTTTTTTTTTTAAAGTAGAGGGTCTGTTCTTTATTTGGATGTATTGCATGTTCAGATATTCATACAACAAAATATTCTGGGGGCCCTGAAATTTTAGTGAAAATCATCAAAAATGCTGGCGGTGGCTGGCAACTTTTTTCAAAAACACTGGCGGGGAAAAAGTTAACTAGTTGCTTATTAGCATGCCTATTATTAACACATTGGCTGTTTATTAGTACTGATAAAGCACATATTCTTCATGACCATATTCTACATCCCTAATCCTGCCCAATATCTAAACTTAACAACTACTTTACTAACTATTAATAAGCAGCAAATTAGGAGTTTGCTGAGGCAAAAGTCGTAGTTAATGGTTTGTTAATAGCAAGAATTGGACCTTAAAATAAAGTGTGACCAATATTTTTAAAGGGCATTTTCTCAAAATGAGTTTTTTTTTTTTTTCTCCACTTCAGCAGCACTTTCATACACCAAAACAAAAAGTTTTATTCCTATCTATATTCTGAAGGTTTTACTGAGGGGTTTGTTCATGTATCATTC
This sequence comes from Spinibarbus caldwelli, assembly GCA_039654775.1. Lineage (NCBI taxonomy): Eukaryota > Metazoa > Chordata > Actinopteri > Cypriniformes > Cyprinidae > Spinibarbus > Spinibarbus caldwelli. Next base: position 2,387,194 of record CM077252.1, read on the forward strand.
ACCTGGTTTTATACAACATTTTATTCCTAAAAACATACTGAAAATTATTTTTTTTTCTGTCTGTTGACAGTATTTTCTGATTTATTTGGTGATAAAAAGGAAAAATCAAAAACCCATTCTGTAAAAACCTTTTATCTCTAATATGTCAACAAAATCGATCTAGAATTTTGAACCTGGCTTTATCCAGTGTTTATTTTATTGCACTTTATCTATTTGCATCTGTAGATTTCAATTACAATACACATCTTTAAAGGCCGTTTTGTCATGATGAGTTTTTTCTCCTCTTCAGCAGCACTTACAACAAAACTTAAAGTTTTATTCCTATGTATATTCTAAAGGTTTTACTGAGATATTTTTGGAGATATCATTCACCTGTTATCATTCACAACATTTTATTCCTAAAAACATAGTGCAAATGCATTTTTTTTTCTCTTTGTGAACAGTATTTTCTTATATACGAAGTGATAAAACAAGAACTCCAAAATCTCATCTGTAAAAACCTTCAACTCAAATATATCAACAAAATGATACGAGATTTTTGTTGTAATTTTTGTTGAAATATTCATATTTATTTTCTGGAAGTCTATGCAAATTTGTGCATATGTCATTAAAGAATTTTTTTTTTTTTTTTTTTTTTTTTTTTGTGGTACAAGTTTTAATTTCTTAATGTACTGTAATAAACTTTGAAAATATAAAAAATAGTCACATATCAAGTCTCTCTACAATTTCTGAAGTCTGCAGAAGTCGTTCATTCCGTTTTGCAGTGACTGTTGATGCATGTGTTGTAGTTTGACATATTAATGTGACTTTAAATGAGCTGAACTTTCACTTAAACACAAAGCAAATGCAATCAAGTTCATTCAGTCAGTAGTATTATATTATTTTGATCTGTATACTGACAAACAGCCTGAACCGGCAAAATCAATACACGTCAACAGAAACATCTCTCTGTTCTCTAATCAACAGCGACAAGACAAACTAGTGCAGAAAGATCCTAAAAAGCACTTGTGAAGCGAGCGAGAGCTTCCAGGAAGCGCCTGGGGACGGCAGGCCTCCTTCATGTTTGTTTACATCATGTGCGCTTGTGAACTCTTGCTTTAGGCAAAAGACAGAAGTCACAGAACAGGAGTTTTAACCTTTGTAATTCGGCTCAGTGCAGCTCCAGCAAACAAACATTAGACGCGTCATCAGTAGACAGACGGATCTGAAGTGCTCTGGGTCAAACGGGCTCGCTGTTAAAGAGCTCTTGAGTACGGCAGGAACTTCTGACACACAACACTTTATATCTGCATATACTGATGTCAGAAGATCTCAAACAAATCAACACGAAACCTTATGGGATTCTCAAGATAGAGATTTCATTAAATGGTTTTTCAAAAAGTTATACATACACTTAAATATTATAAATAATATAGATATTATAATCATTATCGTTGTTGTTGTTGTTGTTAGAGTTGTCACGATTAGGATTGTAGAAAATTGTACCAATACCTTCATGAAAGTTCATATTTGTATACCAATTTTGGTTCAATGTTTGTTTGTTTGTTTGTTTGTTTATTATAACAACATGTTTATTATTATAAAGATTATGAGATGCATTATGTGAATGCTTGGCCAAAGAGATGTGTCTTTAATCTAGATTTAAACAGAGAGAGTGTGTCTGAACCCCGAACGTTATCATGGCTCCGCGTTATATCTATGTGTGTGTGTAATATTTAGATAACAGTTAGATAATTTTTCATAAAATAATAATAATAAAAAAAGTTATATGTACATTTAAATATTAGAAATACTATTTAGATATTATTATCACTCTTGTTGCTGTCATTGTTGTTATTAGGGTTCCGATACCTTATAAGTTTGATACCATTTTTGGTACAAAACAAATTTTTGTTTGTTTGTTTAAACAGTTTATTATTATTATTATGATTATTATGATTATTATGATGATGATTATTATTATTGTTATTATTATTATTATTATTATTATTATTATTATTATTATTATTATTATCTAAATATGTGTTAAGTATCCATTTAAATATAATATATTTAGATATTTATTATTATTGATTTGCTTTATTTAAAAGTTCAATATTTTAAAATTAAATATTATATTTAAATAAAACAGAATTTATATGTTCATGCTGGTCCATTTATGATCCCGGTGCCAATGTATTTATTTTATTTTATTTTATTTTATTTTATTTTATTTTATTTTATTTTATTTTATTTTATTTTATTTTATTTTATTTTATTTTTTTAATTTATTTTATTTGCTATTCTCAGATACAGCTCTACACATCTCTGTGGATTTATGTAAAAGTCAGTAAATCTTCAAAGAAAATAACAGAAGATCTGTAAAGGTCATGCTAGATATGTAATCCCAAAGGTTAGCTGTGAAACACAGAGGAAACAGTTTTAGAATAAATATTTATGGTTGAATCTTCAAGCACTGCAGCTGAAATTCTAATGATTTCTATATAATTGCTATCACTTCATCATGTTAACAGTTCACAGTGACATATGGAGGCTTTAACTGTTTAACAGCAGGTTAGATTGTGTTTTTTAGTATGTTGCAGGTTGTGGTTTTATCCACCACGAGTTTAAAGTCAACTATATTGACCTAGGTAGAGTTTATATACAAATTCCAGCTGCTTCTTCTTCTTTGCTAGCTATATTTCTTCACTGGTGTTTTTTGCTGATTCAGCTAATATTCTCTCAGAACTGATGCTTGTTGTTTTGCAGCACATTGCAACGGAGAGTGTGTGAAATATGAACACTTTTAGAGTAGTGTGAGGTTTTGTCTGTGCAGTTTTACACTTAAATGAATGTGTCTAGCATAAACAATGCCTTTTCCATTGATATTTAATATTTTAAGTAGTGATAGTGATACTTGACTTGGCAAAAAACACTAAATATGGTAACTTTAAAGTAATAGTTCACCTAAAAATGATCATTGTCACAATTTCTTCATCCTCATGTCATTCCAATTCTGTATGACTTAGCCTACTTTCTTCTGCAAAACACAAAAGAAGAACATTTAGAAAAACACAGGGTCCAAACAATTTTGGACCACTTTGAGTTTCATTGTATAAAAAATACAAATTTTTCGTTTTCTGAAAAATATGACTAAGCCATGGATCTACACTAAACTTACCAGTTTTATTCCTTTCTATATTCTGAAGGTTTTTATAGAGGGGTTTGTTTATATATAATTTTCCTCATTTTATACAACATTTTATTCATAAAAACATGGTGAAAATGCTTTTTTTTTTTCTTTTCTTTTTTTTTGGATGATGTAAAGCAGCTTTTTCATGTTTCATGCACAGTTTTTAGATTTTAAGCTATTTTGCTTCTATAACATGTTTCAAATAAGTGAAAAGAACGTCTCAGGTTACATATGTAACCATGGTTCCCTGAGTAGGGAACAAGACACTGCGTCCTCTAGGGGTCACTATGGGGAACGCCGTCAGCGTGACCTGTGTCTGAAGCATATATACAAAAACACCACATGTTGGCTGGCGACAGCCTATGACGTCACTACCGGCACGACTACAGTATAAAAGGGCGCCGGGAAAATACGTCATTCACTTCTTCGTCTGAAGCTTGCGTCCGAAGCATGGCACCGAGCCTAGAGGACGCAGTGTCTCGTTCCCTACTCAGGGAACCATGGTTACATATGTAACCAGAGACATTCCCTTTTGAGGGAACTTCGAACTGCGTCCTCTAGGGGTCGCTATGGGGGATGGAATACCCACGCCACCATGCTGAGGGGAGTGCAAAGCCAGGCACAAAAGGCGAGCACTAAGTACCAACTCTACCCGGCTAAGGGAGTTGCCCCTGGGACGGGTCGACGGCTGTCAGTGACATTATCCCCTTCGGCCAAAAACCTGAGCTGCATACCCCAGAACTTACCTGTTAGGGGCCGGGCCTCCTGGACCCAGGGTAAAGCTCAAAGGGTTGGAATTAGATAGCAGAGATTCCTTTAAGGGGATACGACCAAGCGCCTAGGATAGTAACTAGGTATTGGCCTGTCACCCAGGGGCTACTGCTTGCTCTGCATGAACTCGCTGAAGGAACTGTCTCAACAGATCCTTGGTAGTAACACCCTGTTCAAGTCAGTACCACTGGGGATACATAGGTAGAGTGGGGCCCAAGGTGAAACCGGGGCTTGACCGACTCAAAGAAAGGGCACGAAGCCGCAGCGCTTAACCCATACCGTACAGGATTTTAGAAAGACCGCAAAACACTTGGTGTGCGATCTTACCACAACGTGGCTTTCAGAAAGTGCACAGAGACTAGCGTGCATACTTACCATAACATGGATTGTAAACACTGTTCTAGGGTTCTGGAGAGCATAGGGTCACAGAGCTCTGGGGGAGCGGAGAACCCAACTCTAAGCATGAGAGGGAACTCAGATGCTCAGAAGGGAGCGACATGCTCATAGGTGACCCTCTATGATGAGGGGAGCAATGCTAGCTCTACCAACAAGGAGAATAACCCAACAGGGAGGCATAGAGAGGCCTAACAACCTGATACTGCTGATGACAGAGCTCTGGGGGAGCGGAGAACCCAACTCTCAGCATGAGAGGGAACTCAGATGCTCAGAAAGGAGCGCCATGTTCATAGGTGACCCTCTATGGTGAGGGGAGCAATGCTAGCTCGACCAACAAATCAGACGCTCAGAAGGGAGCGGCATGGTCATGGGTGACCCTCTATGGTGAGGGGAGCAATGCTAGCTCGACCAACAAACATAGCTCTGGAGAGCGGAGAACTTAACTCTCAGCATGAGAGGGAACTCAGACGCTCAGAAAGGAGCGGCATGCTCATAGGTGACCCTCAATAGTGAGGGGAGCAACGCCAGCTCGATCAACAAGGAGAGCATATGGTCACAGAGCTCTGGAGAGCGGAGAACTTAACTCTCAGCATGAGAGGGAACTCAGACGCTCAGAAGGGAGCGGCATGCTCATAGGTGACCCTCTATGGTGAGGGGAGCAATGCTAGCTCGACCAACAAACATAGCTCTGGAGAGCGGAGGACTTAAGTCAGCATGAGAGGAAACTCAGACGATCAGAAGGGAGCGGCATGCTCATACGTGACCCTCTATGATGAGGGGAGCAACGCCAGCTCGACCAACAAGGAGAGCATAGGGTCACAGAGCTCTGGAGAGCGGAGAACTCAACTCTCAGCATGAGAGGGAACTCAGACGCTCAGAAGGGAGCGACATGCTCATAGGTGACCCTCTATGGTGAGGGGAGCAATGCTAGCTCGACCAACAAACATAGCTCTGGAGAGCGGAGGACTTAAGTCAGCATGAGAGGAAACTCAGACGATCAGAAGGGAGCGGCATGCTCATACGTGACCCTCTATGATGAGGGGAGCAACGCCAGCTCGACCAACAAGGAGAGCATAGGGTCACAGAGCTCTGGAGAGCGGAGAACTCAACTCTCAGCATGAGAGGGAACTCAGACGCTCAGAAGGGAGCGACATGCTCATAGGTGACTCTCTATGGTAAGGGGAGCAAAGCTAGCTCAACCACTGGCCTAAAAATCCGGTAAGCCCTCCGGAGAAGCTGCCACAATAGTGGGCTATTTACTTACACCCTAGCAGGGGAGATAGCACACTCTAGGCAAGGGCTCAGGGAGATTGCTACTTAAAAACCCCAGAAAGGGGAGCAGTCCCTAAGCTAGCACATAGATATCCTCAGATAGCCATGTACCTTCCCAAAAAGAGGCGTCCCCTGCCAAGAAACTGAAGTAAAAAGACCCGCAGGTCCTGGAACTGCAGTGTTGCAAGGACACATAAATACCAGTGAACCATAGAATTGGATCATACTCACCCATCCATGGTTCCTGCGTATGAGATCAGTCCTGGAGGCGAAATCCGAAGAGTCGGGTCCGGACCATCAGTAAGGTAGTTTCTATGAAACATAGAACTTAACCAAAACATCATAAGTCCAGCATAGAGACTGCAATGTTTTTAAAACGCAGGTTTCTAGGTTCCCACCCAACCTCGGTCAGGTGGAATTAACGGTGGTTGCAGGGGAATTAGAGAGGGGAAGATGAGGGCAGATGACAGGCCCCCCGAGGGAAGGGAGTAGATGTTGAAGTCTTACTCTGGTCTGGACGAGAGTGTTGAGAACGCCTCATCTGGATCACCTCCCTCAGGTCTTGCCTACCTCTCTTTGACCCGTGCCTCCCTCTAGCCCTACCCGCAGGCAGGGGAGGGGCATGAGTTGCGACACTAGCCTTCTGTGCCCATCTCTGATCCCCAGACGTGTGCAACGAAGCGACAGGCTGACCTGCTGCTGCATATGCCTTGCCATTTAAGCAAGATGTTTCCTGAAGGGGCTTAGATGACAAGGAGGGAGCCTTGATAGAGGATGTCTCGCCCACAGAGAGATAGCTAGCTAGTGTCTCTTCCACAGGGGGCATCCCCTCATAGCAGTTTTCACGCATCCCCTCAATGTTAGCATAACTGGTATGCTGAAATCTTTGAATGCGAGAGGAAAACGGCTTTTTCCATTCCCTCTCAACCTCCACATGGAGATCAGGAAGAAATGGGAGGCTCACTCGAGCTGGGGGGCTATGGCCAGAAAGATAAAGCTCATCGAGACGACCTCGCGGCGCCACCATCTTGGCACGCTTCCACGGCAAGTCAAGCCTCGCCGTGGCACGTTCCATAACCTCCAACAACTTGTCATACGCAGGGCAGGAGGATTGAGAGGGCTCAGTCTCAACTTCTTCGCCCTCAGACATCTCCTGCTCTTCCTGGGCATAACCCAGCAGAGCACTAGCCGCCGGATCAGATGATGTCAGCGAGATCGCATCATCATCATCCCATGGCTCGCCCTCGCTTGCGGCCGACGAGCGCGAGAAGGAAAGCCCCCTCTCTAACTCATCAGCCAGATCCGTCTGTGAGCCCCACGAGCTCATTCTCCTCCGTGCCTCAGCAGCAGTGGGTCTTGAACCGCGGGAAGCAGACGGCTGCCCCTCCTTCCTCGAAAAGAGAGACAGATGAGAGCGGAGCTTTCTCATAGAAAAAAGCTCACAGTGCACGCAGATTGCCCCCTCGAGGACATCGCGTGCGTGCTCCTCGCCCAAACAAAAGATGCAAAGATCGTGTGTGTCATCGGGTGTCAAATAACAAGGACACGGATGCACACATCTCTTAAACGCCTTGCTAGTGCTCGCCACAGTAACAGTAGAAAATTGTTCTTACCAGTAGAATGCACCCTTCGAACAAAACAGTCACTGAAGACGAAGAAGAGAATGACGTATTTTCCCGGCGCCCCTTTATACTGTGGTCATGCCGGTAGTGACGTCATAGGCTGTCGCCGGCCAACATGTGGTGTTTTTGTATATATGCTTCAGACACGGGTCACGCTGACGACTTTCCCCATAGCGACCCTTAGAGGACGCAGTTCGAAGTTCCCTCAAAAGGGAATCTAGTTTATCTAGTTACACATGTAGATTTCAATTATAATATATATATTTAATGGCCGCTTTCTCAAAATGAGTTTGTTTCTGCACTTAATCAGCACTTACTCTACATACACCAAACTTAGCAGTTTTATTCCTATATTCTGAAGGTTTTTATAGAACGTTTTGTTTCTAAATCATTAGCATTATTTTATTATTGTATTTCATCTATTTGAGTCTGTATATTTTAATTACAATACTGTCACGGTTATGGTCTGTTTTGGTTCGGTTTCTGTTTCCACATTTCCCTGAGTTCCTGTGTCTATTAGTTTCCATGGTTTTTGATTAATTACTCCACCTGTTTCAGTTCTTCCTGATTACGTTCCCTGTTTATAAGTCCTGTGTTCTTCCCCGGTCCTTTGTTCACTGTTATATGTCATCCTGTGTTTGGTCTCCTGTGTTCGCTACATCGTTTGTTCTATTGGATTCTTATTAAAGACTGTGTTGTTCAAAATTATCCTCATCTCCTCGCTCCTTTGTCCCCAGTCTTTCGTGACAAATAAATTTTTAAAGGGCGTTTTATCAAAATGAGTTTGTATCTCTTCTTCAGCAGCACTTACATACGCATTATTCCTATCTATATTCTGAAGGTTTTTATAGAAGGGTTTGTTCAAATATCATTCACCTGATTATATACATTATATTCCTAAAAACATGGTAAAAATGCATTTTTTGGATGAATTAAATCAGCTGGCATATGGACTGTACTTCTGCCGTTCACAAGAGCGAGGGTTTAAAAACGCGTAACAGGCCTGCCATGTTTTCATACCCATAATGCAGTGTGAAATGCACTTTTAAAGTCAATTCAAATGCAGTATAAAGGCGCTTCTCCTCAGTGCGGTTAAAGCGGGCGGCGGGCCGACACGAGGAAGAAAACAGCGTGGAGAAACGATTGTTCTGCTCATTAACGGAGCTGTGATGGAGGCAAGAGTTTGCTCTCTCCTCGTCACGTCTGCAGGGGGCTCGTGAATAATCACATCTCGCCAAAGAAAGAAACATCCCAAGTTCTCCGTTAGGTCATCTGTGACGTTTGATTCGCGAAAGTGTCTTTGTGCTAAATTTCACAGCAGTGTTGTCTGGATGAGGAGTGCAGCTTATTAAAATGCTCATTACAGTTTGGAGAGTGATTCATCTCATTAAATTTCCCTTCATAATAGTCCGTGACTGATGAGTTATGAGACCGCACTCGGACACAAACACGCTCGTTCTCCAGAGGAACCGGCTCTGTTTATGAGTTAGGATTCAGCGACAACATTTCCCATGAATAAATATGCAGAAGAATGATTGTTTTTTGGGAAAAGCTCTCATGCGAGTCAGATCTCCTGAAGGCCTTTGAGCTTTAAGTAATCCGACTACATACTTTCAAAGACCACACCGAGCCGGAGTCGTCAATAATTGTGCAAAAGTCTGACACTTCAAGACTCTGAGGGCAGGAAAAGTTCATTGGCGTTTGTTTAATTGGTGTTTGACTGTCTCTGAGGAGCAAACGCACCGGATGATGAGCTTTAGGTGTGTAATGAACAGACTGTCACACATTTACCACTTATCACGCTTCTGGAAATTACACTTGCCTCAAGGTGAGATAAAGGAAATGTAGGGGAGAGCAGGGCACAGCCTAACAGACTTTCTTAGTTTGTGTAAATCCACTTGGGGTTCAGAGTATTTTTTTAACAAATTAATTGGTCTTGTTTCTATGGATGCCGTTTTTGCCAGTGAATAGGCTACATTTTTTAAAAAAAAGTTACTTGCAACTTTTTATCTCACAATTCTGATTTTTTTTTTCTTACAACTGTATACATCTTACAATTCAGATTTTTTTCTCATAATTTCGTGATATAGTCCTAAACTCACAATTGTGAGTAATAAAGTCAGAATTTTGATATAAATTGAGATATAAATTCAATAAAACTCAACGCAATTCTATAAATGCAACTCTACAACTCTGCACAATTCTGATTTTTTCTCACAACTGCAAGTTCATATCTCGAAATTCTGACTTTATGACTCGCAGTTGTGAGATAAAAACTCACAATTTTTTTATTATTTGTATAACATATAACAGTTTAAAATATTATCTGATCAATATATATATATATATATATATATATATATACAAGACAAACTAAAATGTATCAATAAAATACAATGTACTTTTTCATATAAAATTTTGGCTTTTATAATTAAAAATATACTAATTTTGGAGTTTTGACAGTGAACACACTGCAAAACACAGCTATATGGCATAGTTCAAATCAATTATTATTCTTGAAATAATAATTTCTAAACATTCAGGTTCTTCCTCTCAGTCGGTTTCTCATGGTTTCTCAATAGAATTAATAAGCATTATATGTGTCCATTTTAACCTGTTAAATAATAAATCAGATCAAATAGATTTTTGAATATTGTCGTTTTGATATACACTGATTGGTCATGCTAAAATATGTGGAAACTCTTAAACCATGCGTGTGACAACTTACCCCACGTTAGGTTGTACAAGAGCAGATATGATGAAAGCTTCATGAAGCGAGTCGTATCTGTTCAGCGGAACCTTTTGAACTCTGTAAATTTTTTGAAAATGCATGAGTTTGTGTTGTAATTGAAGGAAGTATTTCTTTGAAAGCTGCTCTGATCAAACTCACACACTTGATTTACACTGTGACAAGAAACGTCTAAAGCAACTCAGTTGACAACATGCTTGATTAACACAAGACATATTTTTGATTTCTTCCTTGTTTGAAAAGCAACATCAGAAATGGAGGTTACAGTGAGACACTTACAATAGAAGTGAATGGGGGAATGATTATTTCAAATGATTAATTTTACAATCATTTTAGGGTTTAACTTTTGTCATGATGACAAAGTTGTAAAATTTAATGTTACTTTACATAGAAAAATTAGTAAGTGGTTTTACCACTCCTAATATCTGTAATGTGGGGTTTGGGTTTTGTTTCTGGGTTCATGTTTTCATGTCTTTTATTTTGAAGTTAGTCACGGTTCCTGTTTGTTTCATGCTTCCCTTCCCCTCATGTCTTCACGCTATTGGTTCTCTTGTTCATTGTGTCACGTTCTGATTGGTTGGTTCTTGTCATGTGTCCAGTCTTGGTTGCTATAAGTAGCCATGTCGTTGCCTTTATTCCTTGTCGTGTATTGAAGTTGTAACCCGCTGTCGGTGAGTCTAGGTTGTCCATGCCAAGTCAAGTCTGTTCAAGTCAAGTCTCGGATTATGTTTGTACTTTGGATCACTTTGTAAATAAACTGCACTTGGGTTCTCACTACGCTCTCCTTCAGTGGACTGAATCGTTACATGATACACGACCTCTACAACGAACCCAGCAGTTGCTCTCCTTAGTTTGCGCCAGGGGAATCGTACCCTAGAGCATTATGTGGCAGATTTTTGGAACTTTTGTCATGTTGTGGGATTTAATGATGTTGTCCTAAAAGGCATCTTTCGTAACGGACTAAAGGACTGTTTACATGATCTAATGCCTAACAGCAATGGCTCTGCAACCTTTGAGGAGTATTTTGACTTTGTGTTGTTGTTGAGTGGTTCATCATACACTGTGGGTTTTGTGGATGAGGAGTCCCACAATTTTACAGTACCCACAACACCAGAGTGTTTCCACGTCCCGACCTTCATGTCAGGAGTTGTTCACGTCATGCCAGTTACTCCAGAACCAGCTCACGTCATGCCTGCTATGCCAGGACCTGCTCACATCATGCCAATTAAATCAAAGTTTACTCATGTCATGTCTAATAAGTCAGTGCCTGATCACATCATATCTGCCAAGCCAGAGTCCGCTAACGTCATGTCTGGTGCTCCAGGGCCTGCTCACATCACACATGCTACTCCAGAGCCTGCTCGCATCATGCCGGCCACTCAAGAAATTCTTCACAACATGGCCGCCATTCAAGAGCTCCGTTGCAAGATGGCTGCCACTCAAGAGTCTCTTTGCAAAATGGCCGCCGTTCTAGAGTCTCATCATGTCTCAGCTGATCTTCCAGAGTCTCGTCATAATATGGCCGCCACGCCTGAGTCCCTGGTCAAGATGGCCACCATGCCTGAGTTTCCGGCCAAGATGGCCACCACGCCTGAGTCTCGCCATGTCACGGTTGTCACCAAAATTTCCCCAAAGGTTTTTTGGGGTGGGGGCTATAGTACCCAAGCTCCTGCGGATGCAGAGCTTGGGCCAGGACTTAAAAGACTGATTACTAGTGTGTTGGACCCACCACTGATGTCAGTGCGAGCGGCTGACATCCCAGTGGTCTCTACGCTCTCAAGCCCAGCAGGCATCCCACTGTCTGCTGCACTGCCCGTAATGGCGGTCGCCATTTTGAGCGTGTGGGCTGCACACTGCACTCCTGAAGCCTCTTCCGTCCACGAGTCTGCTCCAGAGGCCTCTCCTGTCCATGAATCTGCTCCTGAGGCCTCATCTATCCATGAGTCTGTCCCAGAGGCCTCTCCTGTCCATGAATCTGCTCCTGAGGCCTCATCTATTCATGAGTCTGTCCCAGAGGCCTCTCTTGTCCATGATTCCACTCCAGTGCCTCCAGAGGTGGCGGCTTCCGCTGCAGATCCTCCTGAGGTGGTGGTGCCCACTTTTGAACTCACTGTCTGCCCTGTCACACCACGGAGGCCGTTCATGAACTCACTGTCTGTCCTGTCACAGCCAAGGAGGCCGTCCATGAGTTCTCTGCCTGTTCAGTTATGGCCACTGAGGGCGCTGCTAACCTATCTATGCTCCCTGTTTCAGTCTCGCCTGCTCCGCCATGGCTCCCTGCTCACCTGTTCCACCATGACTCCAAGCACCTCTGGATCTGACCTGGTGGTTTCCTGCTCCACAGTTCCACGGTCTGCCTCTGCTCCACGGCCCAGGTCCTCCATCGTTCCACGATCTGCCTTTGCTCCATGGCCCTGGCCCTCCACTGTTCCATAGTCTGCCATTGCTCCACGGTCCAGGCCCACCACTGTTCCACAGTCTAGACCTGCCTTTGCCCCATGGTCTAGGTCCACCATTGCTCCACAGTCCCGATCCGCTGCCATGCCATGATCCAGGTCCTGTTCCCTTGCATTTGTCCATGTAAAGTCTGTTCAAGTCAAGTCTCGGATTATGTTTGTATTTTGGATCACTTTGTAAATAAACTGCACTTGGGTTCTCACTACGCTCGCTACAATATCACACATGTTTTTGTCTTGTGGCTATACTAATAAAACAGTGAATATTTTAATATTTCAAAGCTCATGTCCATTAAAAAAGCCCCATTGTAGCCCAGATTTTTTTAAAGAAAAGAGGGAGCTTATTAAAAAAGGGAACTTAATGATCTTAAACTCAGTTGACAGCATTTGTGCCATAATGTTGATTACTACACTTTTTTTTTTTTTTTTAAATGTCTCTCCTTTTATATAAAATATTTAAAAATGTGAATGTTAATGGTTCTGTTAAGACTTGTGGGTTATTTGAGCTGTAAAGCTGTTTAAATAATCATATTTTATATAGTTTTAGTTTATGACATTGTGTTGTAATAGTGATAATGTTGTAAAATTGGATGTAGCTTTAAAAAGAAATGATTAGTATGCAGTTTTTTCACACTAAAGTCATGTTAACATGCATATTTTTGATGTTTTGTATCTATTCTAAATGCATTTCAACATTCATTTACAATGCAAGTGCTTCACACTTATATCCCAGATTTTTCACTTTTTTTCCCTTAAAGAAGAACTGAAAATTAATTTTTCCACTTCTGATATCACTAAGTAATATACTTATTTCTAACCTAACACCTGATATTTCTGTCGTTTTATGTAAGTATCTGCTATACTGTTAAAAAGATTGCATTGATTTACATTACAACCATCACAATTTCATACGTTTGTTCATTTAAATATCAAGTCGCTTTGGATAAAAGTGTCTGCTAAATGAATAAATGCAAATAAATGTAAATCAGCATCTGCATCAAATTGCATATTCCCTTCCGTTTGATTCTCTAAATAAAATTAAAGGTATTTTTTTTTTGTTTTTTTGTTTTTTTTGCACATATTCTCACTATATCAGACTATATGAGCCATAAAAGCCTGATGAATCGAATATGATACTCAACAAAAACACATATATTTTGTTTAAAGTTTCAATAAACTGTTCCACTTCAAAAAGCTGTGGGTTAAGAAACATTACAGGTAAATGAAAATGGCTTGGCCAAAGCAAATGAAATCTACTAACTATTAACAATGAGGACGGAGGCGATGTGAAGTTGTGTGCATGAACAGAAGCGGCTCGGACTCATAATAATGCGATGCACAGAATCTCACCACCGCACTTTGAAGTTAATGGCTGATATTTTACTCAAGACAAATGGCTGTGGGATCAGCGTTCGACGTCGCGTGTGTTCGCCTGCTCTTCAAGCTCCTTAAAAGCCTGGTTAAAGCACTTGTAAATATTCAATACCTCTCCTATCTCCATCAAGGCCTGGATTTCTCCTGCAGCTTAATGCAATTCAAAGACCTACATTCTTGCACAGAGTTGCCTTGGAAACAAAGTTCTCCAGGCTGTTTTTTTCCTCTGTTACCGGAGATACGGCAGATCAATCGAGCGAATCCTCCATGGCAGAGACAGGAAACGCTCCGCCGCACAATCTCCACTGAGAAAAGCCGCTAGTGTCCCAGTTAGTACTTGAATACACACACAATTATTCCTCAGTCGCTGGCGCATCGGGCCGTTATTGAACTCGGGATGCATTGAACTCGGGATTGAACTTATCGATCAACGCCAGCATTTACAAGCTCTGCAGAAACTTTAGCACACGTATCGATACCACCGTTACACACACATTAGCTTTTGCAATTAGATTTGCTAATTTAGCCAAAATAGCATGCTCATTAGCAGAACATAAGCAGGGGATGAATTAGAAATTGGGCAGCTGACATGTGATGTGACACACTGTTTTAAACAGGATTTTATGTAATTATGATGCATGCTGTATGAATTTATATTAATCAAGAGATTATAGGGGATATTTGTACTTAAAAATATGCATATGCATATGCTATGTTGATTTACCTTTTTTTTTTTTGTTTTTTTTTTTTGCTTTTTCTTACATATCCATATAAATTGAAAACTAAAATAGTGATCGAAAAAAAATCGTATACACTACTGTTCAAAAGTGGAGTTGACATGATTTTTAATGATTATTTAATGGTCGAAAATACAGTAAAACCAGTACAAATTGTCAAATATTATTACAGTTTAAAATAATAGTTTTCTGTTTTAATATACAGTACATTAAAATGTAATTGATTGCTGTGAACAAAGATTAATTTTCAGCATCATTACTCCAGTCTTCAGTGTCACATGATCTTCAGAAATCATTCTAATATGCTGATTTACTGCTCAAGAAACATTTCTGATTATTATCAATGTTGAAAACAATTGTGCTGCACAATATTTTTGTGGAAACTGTGATACATTTTATTTTTCAGGAATCACAGATGATAGAAAGTTCAAAAGAACAGCATTTATTTGAAATAGAAATCTTCTGTAACATTATAAATGTCTTTTGAGCAGTTTAGTGCATCCTTGATGAATAAAAGAACTAATTTTTTTGACTCAGTGATGCATTTTATTTGCTTAAAAGTCTTAAAAGTGATATTAATTATTAACCACGTGTTTCTCATGGTGCATTATGGGTATCAGACTTACAGGTTTCTGTACTGGAGTTGTAAGTCAAACGGCATTTTGCACTTTTCCAAGCAGAATGTTGGAAATGATGACTTTGTGAGTTGAATAGAGCGAAGCTTATTTTTTCTCTTGGGTCAAATGGGCACGTCAACAGATCAATATGAGTTCAGAAATCATTTTCATGGTTTAATTTTTTGTGGTTGCTGAAGAGTCAGAGTTTTGTGAGGGATGTTATACTGAAGGTCAGATGTTGTCGGGGGTTCTGCAGGTCAAAACATCTGAAGATATTCAATAATGAACTTTCATAGTGACATTTCTATACTTGCCAACAGATTTAGAAATGTAATTTGTTGATGCTGAGCAGCAAACTTCCTAGTAGAAACTATCAATCTCTTATTTTGCAGTAAATAAAAACTGACAACACAGAATTGGTTTTCATTTTTATTTTTTTAAATGCATTCTATTAACTGTTTTTTTTTTTTAAGGAACACATTTGGCACAGGTTTATTATAGTTAACTAAAACTAAAACCATTAAAAAAAGTATATTTGAAATAAAAATAAATTCTGACCTTTCCCGCTCCTGTCCCCTCGTCTCTCTCTCTCTCTGTCTCTCTCTCTCTCTTTCTCTCTCTCTCTCTTTTGAATTTTCAATTCAATTCAATTCAATTCAAATGAGCTTTATTGGCATGACTGTGTAACATATCACAATGTTGCCAAAGCAATAAGTATATTATACAGAAATACAGATTAATAAAAGGGGTAACAATAAACACATATACATGTCCAACTTATCATAATGAAAAAAGAAAGGAAAAAAATAAAATAAATAAATAAATAACAGATTAAAAGAATACAGAGAGTTATTGTAAATGGTAAAGAGGGTTCAGCCTTTGTCCCTTATTTGATGGCAGGAGTACACATACTGCGCTGCCAGGTGGGTGCACTTTTCCTTCTCTCCCAGTATATACGAGAGTTTCTCTTTGTTGCTCGTTTGCTGGAATTCAGGTGACACTAGCGCTATTTGTTTGAAATAGGCATCTCTGATGTGTTTATATTTGCTCGTCCTCTATGGCTCCCTCTGTGCAGTGAGAACACAGTCAGAGCTCTCTGGCTCTCCAGCTCTGCTTGTGTCGGCCCGTCTCCACACACAGACTGTGCTCACTCAGACCATACTTCGTCAGCAGCTTTCTCTGACCATTGTCTTTAATACTGCTCAGGTATGGCGCTAATTTATAATCAGATTTTATACCGTGGAAGTAAGTTAATTTCTTTACTTGAGTTAATTTTTGTTGCCAATCATGAATGTATTCTTCCTGGGTTATTTTTTCAGTTTCTTTAACTTTTGAATGTTTACACCGAATTGTGGAATTGAGTTGATGTTTTTCCACTAAATAGTGTAAGGGGTCACTCTCTGGGTGTTTTTGCCGATAAGTGAAAGCACTGTGATGGTAGCTATCTGTCGGCGTGTCAGAAAGATGGAACCAGAACTTCGCTGCTCTCTTCTGGATTTCAGAGAGCAGAGGGAATCTGCCCAGTTCTGCCCTGCAGCCGAGATTTGGGGCGTTTCTGTGAATTCCCAAGATGTTTTTGCAGAATTCAAGGTGGAATATTTCAACAGGGTTTTTGTCCCATGTTTCATAGTTTAGTTTAA